>JAUMHM010081279.1:0-13646 GCA_032362435.1 Melikaiella ostensackeni
CAGTTCTAAAGTCTTTTCAGTTTTCCTAAATATGACTAGTAAGATCCGAGCATATCTGCGTCCAATTTCAGTCAGCGATCAACACTATCGTTCTAAAACTCGACGCGGACAGGCTTGAACATTATTTTTCAGTGTTATCTCGGGAACCGTTCGGGATTTTTGAGGTTTTATTGGTTTAAATTAGAAATAAGACTTCAAGGATTACGTCCCGTAAATTTAAGATTTTTTCTAAATTTTTCTTAGGTAATGTTTTCGAATTTTGGACATTGACTTCAACTTGTGACATAACCTAAGGGAGATCCAAAAAAAGTTTAGAACTACAAGACGGAATCTTCGAAATCTTGTCTTTGATTCAGGTCGATAAAACTCTAAAAATTCTCATGGGTTTTCGAAATTTAGCTAAGAACGTTCAAGCATTTTTGCGTCCAGTTTCAGTCGGCGATCACCACTATCGATCTGAAACTCGACGCGGACAGACTTGAACATTTTGAGTTATATGTCGGAAACCCGTGGTAATTTTTGAAGTTTAAATGGCTCAAAATAAAGATAAGGTTTCACAGATAACGTCATGCAAATTTCAGATTTTTTTACATCTTTCCGAGGTCATGTCCTCGAACTTTGTACATTGACTTCAACTTGTGGCACAGCCTAAGAAAGATGCAGTAAAAGTCTCAAATGAAACTGAAACTCGACGAGGACAGACTTGAACATTTTCAGTCATATCTCGGGAACCCGTGGTGATTTTTGAAGTTTTATTGGCTCAAATAAGAGATGAAATTTCAAATATTACATTCTGTAAATCTCAGATTTCTTCTACATCTTTCGTAGTCATGTTCTCGAATTTTGTACATTAACTCTAATTTGTGGCATGACCTAAGATAGACGCAGAAAAAGTATGAAATTACAGGACGGAATCTTTGAACTCTTATCTTTAATTTAAGTCAATGAAACTTGAAAAATCTCTACAGGTTCCCGAAATATTACTAGAAACGTCCGAGCTAGTTGCGTCCAGTTTCAGTTGTTGATCACAGCTGTCAGCCTCAAACTCGACGCGGATGGACTCGAACATTTCTAGTCATATCTTGAGAACCGGTTGTGATTTTCAAAGTTTTAATGGCTCAAAATAAAGACAATGTTTTACAGATGAGGTTACACAGATAACGTCCTGTAGATTTCAGATTTTTTTTACAATTTTCCTAGGTCATGTCCTAGAATTTTGTACATTGACTTCAAATTGCGGTATAACCTAAGAAAGATGCAGTAAAAGTCTCAAATTACAGGACTGAATCTTTGAAATCTTGTCTCTAATTGAAGTCAATGAAACTTGAAAAATCTTCGCGGGTTTTCAAAATATGACTGAAAGTGTTCGAGCATATCAACGTCCAGTTTTAGTCGGCGATCACCATCGGTCTGAAACTCGACAAGGACAGACTTGAACATTTTCAGTCATATCTCGGGAACCCGTGGTGATTTATTAAGTTTTATTGGCTTAAATAAGAGATGAAATTTTAAAGATTACATCCTGTAAATTTTAGATTTTTTCTACATCTTTCCTAGATCATGTTCTCGAATTTTGTACATTGACTCCAATTTGGGGCATGACCCAAGATAGATGCAGAAAAAGTATGAAATAACAGGACGGAATCTTTGAAATCTTATCTTCAATTTGAGTCAATGAAACTTGAAAAATCTTCACAGGTTTCCGAAATATGACTAGAAACGTCCAAGCTATTTGCGTCCAGTTTCAGTTGGCGATCACCACTGTAAGCCTAAAACTCGACGCGGATGGACTCGAACATTTTTAGTCATACCTCGAGAACCGGTTTTAATTTTTTAAGTTTTATTGGCTCGAATTAGACATAAGATTTCAAGAATTACGTCCTGTAAATTTCAGATTTTTTCTACGTCCTCCCTAGGTCATATTCTTGAAATTCCCACGTTGTTTTCAACTTGTGACATAACCTAAGAAAGATGCAGGAAAAGTTCAAATATATAGGACGGAATCTTTGAAATCTCATCTTTGATTGAAGTCAACAATATTTCGAAAATTTTCATGGGTTCCCAAAATATGACCAAAAATGTTCGAGTATATTTTCGTCCAGTTTCAGTCAGCGAACACCATTATCGCTCTGAAACTCGAGGCAGAAAGATTTGAACATTTTTAGTTATATCTCGGAAACTCGCTGTGATTTTGAAGTTTTAATTGTACAAAATGAAGATAAGGTTTCACAGATAACGTCCTGTAAATTGTAGATTTTTTCTACAATTTTCCTAGATAATGTTCTCGAATTTTGTACATTGACTTTAACCTATGGCATAACCTAAGAAAGATGCAGAAACATTCTGAAATTAGGAACGGAACCTTTGAAATCTCGTCTTTGATTGATGTCAATAATATTTCAAAAATTCACATGAGTTCCCAAAATATGACTAAAAATATTCGAGTTTATTTTCGTCCAGTTTCAGTCGGTAATCACTACTGTCGGCCTGAAGCTCGACGCGGACAGACTCGAACATTTTTAGTCATATCTCGGCAACCGGTTGTGATTTTTAGAGTTTAATAAGCTCAAATTAAATATAAGATTTCAAGGATTACGTCCTGTAAATTTCAGATTTTTTCTACATCTTTCTTAGGTCATGTTCTCGAAATTTGTACATTGACTTCAACTTGTGACATAACCTGAGAAAACTGCAGAAAAGGTCTGAAATTACAGGAAGGAATCTTCAAAATCTTGTCTTTGATTAGAGTCAATAAAACTTCAAAAATTCTTATGGGTTCCCGAAATATGACTAAAAATAATCGAGTATATTTGCGTCCAGTTCCAATCGGAGATCACCACTGTCGGCCTGAAACTCGACGCGGACATTTCGAACATTTTCGAACATTTTAGTCATATCTCGGGAACCGGTTGTGATTTTCAAAGTTTGATTGGGTTTCACAGATAAAGTCCTGTAAATTGAAGATTTTTCCTATAATTTTCCTAGATCATGTTCGCAAATTTTGAACTTTAACTTCAACTTGTGACATAACCAAAGAGATGAAGCAGAAAGAGTCTGGAATAAAAAAAAGGAGTCTTCAAAATCTTGTCGTTGATTAAAGTCAATGAAACTTCAAAAACTCTTATGGGTTCCCGAAATATGACTAAAAATAATCGAGTATATTTGCGTCCAGTTCCAATCGGGGATCACCACTGTCGGCCTGAAACTCGACGCGGACATTTCGAACATTTTCGAATATTTTTAGTCATATCTCGGGAACCGGTTGTGATTTTCAAAGTTTGATTGGGTTTCACAGATAAAGTCCTGTAAATTATACATTTTTTCTACAATTTTCTTAGATCATGTTCTCGAATTTTGTACATTGACTTCAACTTGTGACATAACCTAAGAAAGATGCAGAAAGAATCTGAAATTACAGGAAAAAATCTTCAAAATCTTGTCTTTGATTAAAGTCAATAAAACTTCAAAAACTCTTATGGGTTCCCGAAATATGACTAAAAATAATCGAGTATATTCGCGTCCAGTTTCAGTCAGCGATCAACACTATCGGCCTGAAACTTGACGCGGACAGGCTTGAACATTTTCAATCATATCTCGAGAACACGTGGTGATTTTCGAAGTTTTACTGACTCAAATTAGAGTTAAGATTTCACAGATGACGTCCTGTAAATTTCAGATTCTTTCTACGTCTCTCCTGGGACATGTTCTTGAAATTTGTACATTGACTTCAACTTGTGACATAACCTGAGAAAGATGCAGAAAAAGTCTGAAATTACAGGGCGAAATCTTTGAAATTTTGTCTTCAATTCAAGTCAATGAAAGTTAAAAAGTTCTGTCCTGTAAATTTCAAATTTTATCTACATGTTTCCTAGGTCATATCACAAGTTCAGGTCAAAGTACAAAACTAGAAAAACTCTTGAATTTTTTTTTTATACTTCTCACGTGATATATCCTCTTGTAAGAGTTGAAAATATCTTCACTATCGGCCATTGGACGTGGAATTTTATATACATTTCAACCATTCAAAAAAATGTCTTCTTTCAATTCCGACCGAGTTATCGTATGTCAAAGTCATCAGTGATTTTTGGTACCGCTCGCGTTTACGGTACAGATAATTTCCGATGCACATTTAGAGGCAGAGTCGCGTGAAAAAAACCAAAGATTTAACGCGAAAATGCCAAAATTTTGCTTTTGTTAATCCAGTTTGTTTATAAAAAATTACAATTTTCAACACATCAATTTCCTTTAGTTGGACCACTACCTTAACGCATTCAGAGGCAGACTCGCGTGAAAAAACCAAAGATTCTGCGCGAAAATGACAAAATATTGATTTTATTTATCTAATTTGTTTATGAAAATAATTTATATCATATTCTGACAACTGACAATAAGAATTTACAACTTCTATGAGCATATCAAACAACGAAACTGAAAAAAGGGGTCAATGTTACGCTAGAGATAAAATATAGCAATTTTAGTAAAAGAAAACATTTTTTCTTTCATCAAACAACTCCGTTGTTTATTTGTTGACTTAATTTCCTTATAACAATTAGGTTGGTTATCATAAAAATGATTCGTATCTTGGGAGTGTCCGTGGATGGATTCAAGACCTTTTTTTATATTTGACAATTGTTTTTGAAGAGAAAAAAGAACAAAAACTGCAAAATTATCCTTTTTACCACACTTTGCGTTGAATAAATGAAGATAAACAAAGATTAAATTTGAAAATTTCATCTCACAGACATTTTGAAAATAATTTCAACTGTAATTTCAAAAAAATTGTGAATCGGATGAAAACGGAAGGTTGTCGACTCTTTTGAACAGTAAATTCCTGATTTCAACCAATGTGCGATGGTAGCATAAATTTGAAAAGAATCCTGGTCAAAGCCCAGATTAATTTTCACATAAATCTTAAATATAATAGGGTGGATGAGAATAAATTCGAAGCACAGTGCGTGTATATCTGACATTGCGATTGCAGAGGTGTGAGCCGGTGCGTTTTCGTGATGAAACCGCACTTTTATGTGTGCCAATCGTTTCCGTTCTTTTGTGGCTCGGCTTTCAAACGGTCCAATAATGATGTATAGTATTTGTATATGTATATAG
Source organism: Melikaiella ostensackeni (assembly GCA_032362435.1). Classification (NCBI taxonomy): domain Eukaryota; kingdom Metazoa; phylum Arthropoda; class Insecta; order Hymenoptera; family Cynipidae; genus Melikaiella; species Melikaiella ostensackeni. The sequence continues at coordinate 5,107 of JAUMHM010081279.1, forward strand.
TACATCCCTGTTATAGTTTTACTCTCCACCAAGTAATAAATGAGCATAATTTCTCGGGGATCCCAAAACACTGTGGCCATCACCATCCCAGCCGACGAAACAAGTCAGCGCCTTCTTTGGCGCACTTCCACGAGACAGTACCCACTGCTTGGACTGCTGCTTTGTCTCGCATGTACAGTGGTGGATTCAGGTTTCGTCCACAGTCCACAGGGAAATAATAGGGGGATAAATTCTTTCAAATAAAATTAATGTACAGGTACCATATTATATTCAATATCAAACGCTTAAGATTCCAAGTCAGAAAATATTGAGTTTTCAACAAAATGCATGAATTTTCAACGAAAAAAGTTTGATTTTCTACCCAAGGAGATGAATTTTTAGCGAAAAGTTGAGTTTTCAAGGTGAAAAGTCGAATGTTTCCGAGAGCAGTTGACTTCTGAACCCGAAAATTTCAATTTTCCACTAAGAAAGATGATTTTTCAACCTAATGATTGAATTTTCAAGAAACGAAGAAATTAATTCTTAGACAAACAGTTGCATTGACAATCACATATTTAAACAGTAAATTTTTGATTTCGACTAATGTGCGACGGTAGTGTGAATTGAAAAAAAAATCCTGGTCAAAGCACAGATTAACTTTCACAGAATTCTTAAATATTTTCCAAATTTTAGAGTTTCGTTTAAAAGTTTTCTTCTAAAACTCTTGGAAGCGGGTATATAATTTTAGATTCCTGGATATTTTCAATTACGAGTTTAGCAGATGGAATGTGCAATGGGGTTGAAAATGAAGCACATAAAATCAAACCGAACTGTTCCTCATCAAAGTTGAACTCCTTTGCAATATAAATCAAAGTTTTTCTCACAGGTAGGATTTATTTTCTGCAATTTCGGAGTAAATAGCCTTTGATTTATAGAAAAATTTATTTCAATCGTAGGAGAATATTGTCATTTATTGGTACCAGTCGTACAAGTCAGTCTCCATCAGCAAAAGCATTGCCTCACTGAAATTCCATTTTGGTCTGGCTTTCTTGTCTCCAATCATTCACCTCAATTTCCACTAGCTTCCATCAAGGTGGTGTACCTTATTTCAAAAATAAACAAGACTATTCATTCTGAAGCTCCATAAATTTCCAAGTGCCAATTAGAATTTTGCACTTTGATTGAAAGGAAACAGCCACTTCAATCTCCTGTGAAATTGCAGTAATCTTTCATGATTTTTCACGAAAATGATTACAAAACAGGATTACATTTGACCAATTTCTTGGGGAAATATTAGTCGTGTACTAGTATATATTTTTTATAACACCCCCATTTTCATGCATGTGGAGCGAGTTAACAAACTCGCTTCTCGATCAGTGTGGGTGGAAAGTACTTTCTACTCCCTAGGGAGTTAAAAATATCGATGAAAAAATATGGCTCTTAATATTTTTAGTGTATGAATACCCCGCTGGTGAGAAAGAAGCGAGATTGTTGAACCAACCGACAGTTATGAAAAGTGCCGAAATCATAAGGAGTGTTTAAAAAAGCACGAACCGTGAACGAGTAGGAATGGGAGGATCTCTCCCTAGTTATGCAATATACTATATAAGAATTCCAGTAATTTCAAGTAAATAATGGTACGTACTAAAAAGAAGGAATGAAAGAGCCTTAAATTTTCCTTATTTTATTATTTACACTTTGGAGTTACGTGAGGGAAAAAAGAGGAAAGATCCAAGGGGAAACTTCCTGGAGGAAAATAATTTCCTTTATTTCCGAAGCTACTTATAGAGTGCGATTAGATAAAAATCGTCGCAAGTTCGCATCGCGTTTACCGCCGGGAAAAGGATGGTAATAATGAAGGAGGGAAAAAGCTCCCCTTGGAATGCAAATTCATTGAAATGAATTCCAAGGCAATGTAAGACTGTCGTAATGCTAAGAGTGGGTGGAGATGAAGAGGTCTGTTCCCCTTCTCATTCGTTCTCTTGTTTTTTTGCCCTCTTGCTGTTTTCTCGGTTTCTACTTATGTCCGTATAAAACTCCCCTATCCATGTGAGTGATCATGTAGAGCAAAAATTATATTTTCCGAGTTAATTTTCTCTCGAAGCCGACTGATACGAGGATTGTTTGATCATTTGGTAAGAAAGCAAGTGAAAATTTTTTTTTGAAAAGTTTACCTTTATTTCTCAACCGAGTCCCCTTTAAGCGCTACACGCTTAGTCCATCGAGATTCAAATTTTTCCATCTCTTCAAAAAAGTAAGATTTCTCGAGGTCTGCAAAATACGCATCTACAGCATCGATTACTCATTCCCTGGAAAAGAATCTCTTCCAACCGAGCCAGATCTACAAGTTGGGGAACAGAAGAAAGTCGCACGGAGCCAAGTCTGGAGAATAGGGTGGATGATGAATCAGTTTGAAGCCCAGCTCGTGTATTTTTGAAATTGTGCTTGCGAAAGTGTGAGCCGGTGCGTCGCCGTGATGAAACTGCACTTTTATGTGCGCCAATCGTGGCCGCTTTTATGTAGCTCGGCCTTAAAGTGATATAATAATAATGAATATTACATTCCTGTTATATGTTCACCCTTCTCCAAGTAAACAATGAGCATAATTCCTTGGGAATGCCAAAATACTGTGTCTATCACCTTCCCAGCTGACAGAACAAGTCCTTACCTTCTTTGGCGCACTTTCACCAGATGGTACCCACTGCTTTGACTGCTGCTTTGTCTCGGATGTATGGTGGTGGATCCAGGTTTCATCCACAGTCCGCAGGGAAATAATACGGGAATGAAGTCTTTCCAATAAAATTAATACACTGGTACCATATTATATTCAATATGAAACGCTTGAGATTCTAAGTCGAAAAATATTACAATTTCAACAAAATAGATGAATTCTAAACCGAAAAAGGTGATTTTTCAATCAAATAGTTGAATTTTCAGCAAACATAAAGATTAATTTCAGACAAAACAGTTGCATTTACAACCAAATATTTGAACTACCAAGCAAAAGAGATGAATTTTTAACCAAATAGATGAATTTCCAACCTACAAAGATGGATTTTCAATGAAATGATCAAATTTTGAAACGAAAAAGATAGAACTTCAACCAAAAATAGTTAAATTTCCAACCAAAATGTTGGATTTCCAAGCCAAAAAGGAATACTTAGACAAAAACAGTTGAATTTTTAATCCAAAAGGAAGAATTTCAATCCGAAAAAGATGAATTTTCAATCCAAAAAGATAAATTTTCAACTAAAGTAATGAATCTTGAAGAAAAAAAATAAATTTTCAAATAAGAAGTTCAACATTCAACCGATTAGTTGAATTTTCAGAAAAAGATTAATTTTCAACAACAAATATAATAGTTGACTTTCCGACAAATAAAAATTCTAATTTTAAATCGAAAATAGTCGAGTTTAACCCAAAAGATAAATTTTCAACAAAAAATTTAATAGAATGCAATAAAATCATCAACCAAACAGTTGCATTTTTAATCAAAAAAGATCAAATTCCTACCAAAAGAGATGAATTTCCAAAACAAAAAGACGAATTTCTCATAAAAGAGTTGAATTTTGAACAGGAAAAGATTTTTCAGTCAAGAGAAAAAAAAATTTTCAACTAAATTTTTGAATTTTCAAAATGAAAAGGCGCATTCTCTTGAAAATAATTTAATTTTTAAGCCGAAAAGATGAATTTTCAGTTCAAAAAATTGATTTTCAACCCAAAAAACGAGTTTCGTAAGCAGAATTTAAATTTTTAGCAGAATAGATGGATCTTCAACTAATTTAAAGAATTTTCAAGAATGTATTTCAACTTTCAACAATTCACAATCAAGAAAATCAGTTTTTCAACAAAAAGACGAATTTAAAACAAAATACAAAAATTTTAAACCAAATTATTGAATTTTCAATTGAAAACGATCATATTTCAACCAATAATGGAATAGTTAAATTTTCAGTTAAAAACGTTAATGTTTAACCAAAAAAAAACGAATTTTCAACTGAAGAAATGGATCTTCAAATGTCAACATGAATTTTCAACAAAACAGTTTAATTTTCAAGCCAAAGAGATTAATATTCTACAAAAAAGGTGAATTTTTAACCACAGAATATGAATTTTCAACGAAAAAGTTGATTGTTAACTAAACAAAAAACGAATTTTTAACAAAATAGTTGAATTCCCGATTGAAAGAATGAATCTTTAACTAATTAAATGAATTTTCAAGAATGTAGTTCAACTTTTAACCATGCTGTTATATCTTCAATCAAAAAGATTAGCTTACTACCAAAAGGACGAGCTTACAACAACGCAAATTGTCAACTAAATTGTTAAATTTTCAATTAAAAACGATAAATTTTCAAGCAAAAATATAAGAGTTAAATTTTTCTATTGAACAAATAAGTTTTGTACCAGAAAATAACGAATATAAAACGAAATAGGAGAAGAGTGTGATGTCTTATTTAGATGCTTTACTTGTAAAATAAAATCATTAATTTTAGTGAACTTAATTTTTAATTTATTATTTCAAGCATTTCCAAAAATTTCAATTCACATTTATATTTTCCAGGAGTGATGTCACATTCCGCATGAACCCCTCCCCTCAACGTCACAAAAAGTGTCACCCCCCTCCAATAGCAGTGTGACGTAGTTTTTGGAAGGCCCTTTTATATTATTTTATTAGTCGAAACGAACTCTTAAGACGTAAAAATGATTAACTCAATCTATTTTCAAGATTCGTAATGAATCTTAACCATGGAAAGAAAAATGTTACTCTCATGTATTTAAAAAAATATTTGTTCACTTTTCTAAGTATCACCTAATTGTATTCCTTTGTATGGTTGATATAAATTAAAAAGAAAAAGACAAATCTCGAGATAGAACTTCTACAAAAAGCCAAGTTCTATAATCGTTTCATGTGATGAAAGTAGAAAAGGGGAAAACAATCTTCTTTGTGAATTCGAGATGGAGTTGTCTTATTTCTTTACCTAACAGGAGAGATTTTTAAATTTAATTTTAATTTGTAAATTGCGACGCCAGAAGAAAAGATATTTTCTCTCACCAAGCAGATGCACAGAGTCATGTAATCATAGAAGAGCTTACCTAAAACAGATAAAAAATAATTTTATCAATACATACTTATTAAACAAAATTTTCTATTAACCATTGAGAAATGAGAAAAATTGATCACTATTGATCTCAAAATTTTGTTATGCTCTCTATTATTTAATTAGAAAACTGTTTTCTGTTTAACTGAAATTCTATTATATAATATTTTAATAAAAGCCTTTGGCGTTTGCTGGTTTTTGTATTAATGCGATTGAAAATTCAGCATAAGAGTCTCTCTTGATTCAATTATTCAAACTTCACTGTTCAACCCTCTCCAGTTTCGTGGTTTCACCGAGTTTCTCTACCGCCACTACACGAAATATACACACACACATGATATGCGCATGTAAACTTATACATGCATCATGTACTTCATGAATATGTTTCAGTTCAGATATATCTATATATATTTACGTATTTACTCGCGCCCGTGAATTAAAACTTGGCGAAAGATGAGAACTTTGCCATGGTGAAGGTTCTCTTCAGGGTTGGAAAGGTAAGTCAGAAAAAAAGGGGTCGATTATGAAAGCAAATCACCAAATCCTTTTTCTTTTTTGATCTCGTGAGATTTTCAAGCGGAAATTCGTTTCATTCTCCGCCAATATCATTATCAATCGTAGATCAACATAACCATACCCGTCCATCATCAAGACAGAACACCATCTTCAGATAACATCATCAGTCATAGATCATCAACTTATAACACCACCCGCACATCTTCCGATAGTATTATCATCAATAATAGGTTATCACTATCATCATCGATCATAGACCATCATCATCTTCATCTTCATCATCATCATCATTATCATCATCATCGTCATCATCATCATCCCAGCGCCTTTGACCAGGTTACCGGGCGCGTCCTCGGGTTGCGGATAGAGGGGAACTTTACAGTGGGTTTCTGTTTAATACGGTTGCACAACTAAATAAGCAGTCGCAGACAATGGTTTAAGGATAGTGCTGACGAAAACCCCCCAAGCTGGGGCGTGAACAACCGTGCCGAAGGCTGCGTCTCTAGAATATCATGTCGCCTCCTAGAGTATCATTGAGACCTCACATTTCCCTAGCTATTCGTGAAGATTGGATACCGAGACGGCCGAGAAGGAATGGAAGGAGTGAGACTGGGACCGGTCGAAATAAGAGCCCACTGGAGCGATGAAATGGAGACTGTACTGCAGAAAATGGAGCAGTTGTGCGGAACACATCGAAATATGTTCAAGCCGATTGAAGATGGTCTAGATGATACGGTGAGGGTGTTGCAACACCTGAAACTTGAAAGGGAGCACAGGATGCCATGCAAGCTGTCCCACGAGTTCTTCGTATGCTACATGTGTGCATAAAGAATGATGGAGATGAAGCAGAAAACAGAACGAAAGAAATCGGTCTGTAGTCCACCGCATGTGATCGAAAAGGGGACTCAAGCACTAGAAGAAGTCGTGGCAACTCTCACTTCCACTAAAAGAAAGAGGACGAGAGAGCTTATCGCGAGCCCCACGGAGGCCGGCACATCTAGACCAGCGCCAAAGAAGCTAAAGTCCGAGCTCAGAAAGCTAGATCCGCAGCAGAAAAAAGCAACAATAGGGAGAAGAAACCTGTCAGCAAGCCTGAGAAGAGGAAGGAGATCAGGAGACGAGCGCGACTTGAGGCGGATCTTATACCCGTAAAACCAGCCGAAGTCTCTATGAACCTCAAGAGTACGGGGAAACCTTGGTTTCAAAACCAAGGTTGTACGGTAAACCAAAAACGTTGATGTCCTCATTGAGGTAGGTGAGGAAACCGAGGGCAGGGCAAAATTGACATATATAACCAGGGAGGCTGTAGAAAACGGGAAGAACGTGCGCGAACTAGTTCCCCTCACCAAGGTGGAGATCCTCGACTTAGAGCCATCGACGGAAAAACAGAGAGTGAGGGAAGCCATAAGGAAACACTTTGGGGAGTCGAAGACTGGCGGGGTTAAGATCAGCACGACCAAGAAGGCCTTCAGGGGAAGCCTGATGCTTTATGAGGAGTTGAACGATGAGGCAACCGCGCGGTCGATCCGACCAGGACACCTCAAGTTGGGGGGAGTATCGTACAGGATGGGGAAAAAGGTGCTGGCCACCAGGTATTACCGCAAGCAGAGTTACGGCCACCTGGAAGCGAGTTGCTCTGATCCGGACAGGACAACGAGTTATTGGAGGTGCGGCAAGGAGTGTCATGAGACTGCGGATTGCAACAGCATACTGCAGTGCCGTCTCGGCGCCGCTGAGGAAGACAAGCCCCTGATCGACCATGTTTCGGGGACAATGAGACGTGCGGCGCACAGAGAGGCAATCACGAAGAGAAAGCCTTAAGAACCCACGTCGAGAGCCAAACTGCACTGGCATACGCAGATTAGGAGACAGAATCCAGCAGGAGCCCTAGGAGGCTAAGAAAACAGCACCCCCGAAGAAATGCGAAAGCGGTTTCCGGGAGGATATTTGCCAAGAAGGAGAGGATGGTGGTTTTTAGTGGGTGGAAATCCCACACGCTCGGGAAGTGCGGATCCTCTCGAGTATCTCTAAAAAATTTTCCACTGTTCCTCGGAAGAGAAATCATCATATCATCGTCTCGGATCAGCTATTTTGATAGTTACATAAGTTCCACTAATGTTTCAAGGTGGAGCTGAACCAACTTCAATTGTAAGGTCCTCGCACATGGGATTTTCCGATTGATTATTCTGCCCTACAGGTTAAGAGCCTCCATACGACGTTTTAATCTCTGCAGCAGCAAGGTGTATGTCATTTGTTCTACGCCAGACTTGCGCTTTACTGCTACGCAGATCTTAACATTGTACAGCAATTTAAGGTGACGTCATTCGGTCAGAAAGGTTACTCTTGGATGAAAAAAACGTGCTTTGTCTTTGTCTTCATACGCGTAGAAGACAAAAGCAGAAACATGTTGTTTTCATCCGAAACTAACCTTTCTTACAGAATGACATCAACTTAGATTGCTCTATAAGGAAGGTTCGCATCCTGGACGGTAGTATTGTCGTTTATCATCCCATGGACATTTCAAGACCGAAAACAAAACATCCATCAGGCCCTTTTTGAAAAAGTTGTACCTTATAGCACCTTGTGTTTCCACATAAATTTCTTCTTTCCGTCTATTCAAAACAAAACGCAACTGTCGGTTGCTATGATCCTAAAGTTGAGCTAGTAGATATTTTGATTCACCAGATTGGATCATTTTGATATTAAATGGAAGATTGAATTGAGTTCCAGCAGTTTTGATATCTCAGGATTTACTGTGTTCAGATTTTCCCTGACACTCCCTATGTGAATTATGGGCAGCCACGTAAAATATGTGTGGTATTTTGAAACAAGGAACACCACGTCGAAGCACTATGTCAATTTTTTCACCTGGGCCTTAAACTTATCTCTTTTTCAAAATTATTATCAACTGAACTCGTGTCAAATCATAAACGCCCTCTGTCT
>JAUMHM010081300.1:0-13645 GCA_032362435.1 Melikaiella ostensackeni
AATCCAAATAGAGCATTTTCAACATTTCAAACTTCATTTCGACTTCTCGCGGCTGTTTTATTTGAAAGTATTGTTAAGAACTATTAATTATGTGGTATGCCTGCATTCGTGAAGAAATAAGGTAGGGAGGATATTTTTCAAATTTTAATAAATATTGATGATATTAAAAATATGCTTGTTCAAAGTTACCCTACTTTTCAAGACTAATTTATCGGTCTGTAACGATTATTTCACAATTAAAAAGTAACTTCGCTGCAAAAAACACTATTCTTCTACTATATTGAGAAATTTCCATTCAAATTTTTACTAGATATCAAGTACATTTGGCAACTATCCCAATGAAATGTTTCGATTAGACGAAAATCCAAATAGAGCATTTTCAACATTTCAAACTTCATTTCGACTTCTCGCGGCTGTTTTATTTGAAAGTATTGTTAACAATTATTACTTATGTGGTATGCCTGGATTTCGAGAAGAATAAGGTAGAAAGAATATTTGTCAAATTTTAATAAACATTTATTATATTAAAAATATGCTAGGTCAAAGTTACCCTTCTTTGAATACTAACTTTTCGGCTTGTAATAATTATTTCACAAATTTAAGAAATAACAGTCGTAGATTGATTCTTTATCTACAAATGTATGTATATAACTGAAAAATTTTTGAAAATAAATATGAAAAAACAACCGCGAACGAGGTGTCTGTATGGAATAATTTCTCGGCCTGCAATGATTCCTTCTCAAATAAAAAATAACATACCTATAATAAAAACTATTTTTATGATAGATTACGAAATTTCGATCCAAATTTTTTCTAGTGACATTCGATTGCCAAAATGGGGAACTTAGGCTCTTGTTTCTCATTTTTCAATTATTATGTTCAATTCTTATAATGAAAGTGACTGCTGAGAGTATATATCATTCGGATCAGAATTTCAAGAAACATGCAAATATGTTGAATGTCAGAGAAGTATTTTTGACGAATTGGGAACTTTAAAATTTCGTAGATTTCTTTGGTGGCTAAAGAGAAAATTCAGATATGAACCTGAGAGTGTTTTCTTGAGAGTGGTGCCAGATGTGAATTACAGTTAGCGTTGGCATTGTGACCTTAGGATAGTAGGCATAGACTATAAAGCTTGCCGGGGTGAGGTAAAGGGTTTGCAGTGAGTACAACATCGTGGGCGTGCCCAAGGGTCTCCTTAATATTTGGCCTCCAGGATCGGTAGTTTCTTGCCTTGAATTTACCCCAAAAATGCTTTTCGTTGGCGCGTTTTCTTAAGATTTATTTGAAAGCAATAATTTTTTTATATACATTAATTTTTTCAGAAAGAATTCATCTACGCTTATCTGTTGCTAAATTTTTTAAATAATCATTACAAGCCGAAAAATTAGCCTTCAAAAGTAGGGTAACTTTGACCAATCATATTTTCAATATAATAAATACTATTACAAATTTGACAACAGAGAAGCATAGCTTGCTCTTTTACAAATCCAGGCATATCACATAAGCTATATTTTTCACCATACTTTCGGAGAAAATAGTGGCGAACAATAACCTTACCAAAGACCATGTACCCAGCCTTCTCCAGCAGAACAACTTTCTTTTTAGAATTTTTCCCGTATGTCGCATATTTTTCGAAATAGAATACGAATTTCAGATTTTCAGAGAAACGGCCGCTCCAACCTTTTTTACAACTTCTAATTACTTCACTGTATGTGGAAGTCTCCATGTAAAGAGTCCTTATAGCCGCTTCTAGTTTACTATAGGAGATATCTGCGTTTTTCTAAGTCGACCCGATGGGTCGATAGGTCGTCGGGCCGGGTTTCCAGTGATTGCCGGTAAGTTTGGCCAGTAATTATTGTTATTTACCAGAAATTTTGAACATTTTGAAAATCAAACTTGCGGACCGGTTTAGGTGTTTGGGCTTTCAAGCCAGTTCAGGCTTTGAGGTCGGATCTTCAGGTTTTCGGGTCGGGTGCGAACCCGAAATGTGACCCGACTTGGCCCGGCCCGAAGTCATTTTGCACATGTCTAATGTACTCAAAAAATAATTATTCTTTTTATAATTTCATTCCTTTGAAATTTATGTATTAATTTAGTACGCACACATAAAATTTAATAATCCCTTAAACATGCCTCAAAGTTTACAAACAAGGACCCTATATCAACATTTTTGGCACTAAGAGCAAATGAGTATGTAGTTGCGCCAACCACTTTAGTTAGGAAAACTTTCTTGCGAACTTTTGTAAATTGATGTAACTACTCAATTTTATTAATTTTTGTTAAAATAACAAGTTTAAAGTTACATCAAATCTCCTCCACTTGCCACATTCAAATGCATTAAACCAGTATTTTCAGGAGAAAATGGAAATATGTTTACTAAAAATTAGAAGACACTAAACATCAGTTCCTAATTATTTATGATACTTTGATAAAGAAACACAAAATGAAGGTATTTTTAATTAGATAGATTAGCTTTTTCAGCAGAATTATCTATAAATATTTCACGAATAACCTTCTGCTGTGATAGTTTGTACTGCAGCAAAAATCGTGTATTATTTGAACAAATTTAATCTCATAAGTGGCCCTTTGTTTTGAGAATTTGCAGTTAGATAACTATTATGTATTGTTTAATCAAATTTAATGAACAAATGCTTTTTTAGCTGTTTTTCAATAAATTAGTTTCGTTTCTTAGCAGAATCTATTATAAATATTTCGCTAATTGCCTTTTGCTATGACAAATTGCAGTTGACTGTAATGTATATTGTTCAAACAAATTTAATGAAAAAGGGTATTCTTTGGCAATTTTTCAATAGATAAGCTTTGTTTTTTCCAGCAGAACCAATAACTAGTATGTTGCTGTTTTTCAATAAATTAGTTTCGTTTTCTTAGCAGAATCAACTATAAATGTGTCACCAATGGTCTTTTGCGATGACAATTTGCAGTAAGACAATAATTGTATATTGTTTGAAAAAATTCAATCAAATATGCATTTGTTTATTGAGTTTGTTTAATCAATGTACAGTTATTGCTTAACTGCGAATCATCACAGCAATAGAATATCTTTGAAATGTTTGTAGTTGATTCTGCTGAAAAAAAATCTATATTAAAAAATGCTCAAATGATTTATTTGTTAACTACATTTTTTTAGGAGGAGGGAAAAAGGCGGAATTTTTTATAGACTGCTGATTTTTTTATACTGCTGATGAAACGAAGCTTATCTATTGAGGAATTGCCAAACAATACCTTTATTTATTGAATTTGTTTAAAAAATATACAATACTGTCCGACTGCAAATTATCATAGCAAAAGGTCATTGGTGAAATATTTATAGTTGATTCTGCTAAGAAAAAATGAAATTAATTTATTGAAAAATAGCCAATCAATACATTTTCTTATTAAATTTATTTGAACAATATATGATGACTATCCTACTGCAAATTCTCAAAGCAAAGAACCATTTCTGAGATGTTTGTAGCTGATTCTGTTAAAAAATCGAAATTTCTATACTTATAAATGCTCGAGTAATTATTAGCTAAATTCGTTTAACCAATGAGCAGTTGTTGCCTATGCGTAAAGTATAACAGCAAGATACATTGGCAACCTACTAGTTATTGATTCTGCTGAAAAAACGAAACGCACCCACTTAAAAATGGCCAAATAATGCATTTTTTATTGAATTTGTTTAAACAATACACGATTGTTGATGCAGTGCACACTATGACAGCAGAAGGCCATTAGTGAAATATTTTTAGCTAATTTTGCTGAAAAAGCTGAATCTGTCTAATTAAAAATGCCTCACTTACGTATTTGTTTATTAAATTGTTATAATCAATTAGAAATTAATGTTGAACCTCTTATAATTCTAGGTTGACATTATTTTATTTACATTTTGTCCTGACAATATTGGTTTGGTGCATTTAAATATGGAAAATAAAGAAGATATAACTTTTGTTCTGTAATTCGCTTATAACAATCTAAATTTTTGTTTTATTAAATTAATACTGCTGGACATAATTTATAATGAGTTCTTGTCTTGACTCAGACCACTTTCGGTAGAATTAAATTTTTTTTTACTAAATGGTACTCTTGAAAAGTTAACATTTTTTTCATTTTGTTTATTAAATAAATGTTTTTGAGGAAATTTTTCGGAAATGTCCTCGTTGTAAAGACGCGGAATTCAACATATTTGTTTATATTCACTTATTCACCGCAAAGTGTTGTAAAAAGGACAATTTTGTACCTTTGTTTTATTTTTCTCTTCAGGAACGATTGTCAAATATTATAAAACGTCTTGAATCCATGCGGGGCACTCCCAGGACACAAATAATTTGCATAATAATCAACTCAATTGTTATAAACAAAGTAAGTCAACAAATAAACAACGGAGTGGTTTGATAAACAAAAATTTGTTTTGAACTGAAATTGCTATATATTATCTCTAGCGCGACATTGAATAGTAAACATACATGAAGTATGTAAAATTATTATTGTTATGAACAATTAACACAGAAAAATTAATGGATTCTCAGGTTTCTGTAGATCTCACCCTTTTCAGTTTTATTGCTCGATATGCTCATAGTAGCTGCAAATTGTAAACAGAGAAATTTTGGAATTTTCGCGCAGAATCTTTGGTATTTCCTAGCGAGTTTGCCCTCTAAACACATGAACGGAAAGGCCCAACTACAGAAAATCGATGATTATGAATAATTGTAATTTCGGCGTTTTCGCGCAGAATCTTTGGTTTTTTTTTCTACGGAAGTCAGCCTCCAAATGTGTTACCTGAGGGGTCTAACTACAGAAAATTATTAATTAATAACAATTGCTATTGTTATAAACAAATTTCATATAAAATAGCACATTTTTATGTTTGGAATTTATTCTTTACTTCTATAGTGTAGTATAAGCAAACATAATGAACCAAAACCCATTTTGAATATTGCATTAACATTTCAGAGTAAAAAGTGTTTTTTTCCAACTGTTTATTTGTTGACGTAGTTTGTTTATGACAATTCAGTTGAATAAAAAAATATTAACAAAGCCAAATTTAAAAAGCACGTCTCACAGACCTCTAAAAAGTTCATTTAGCTGTAATTAAAAAAAAAGTAATATGAATGAAAACTGAAGGCTTCAGACTTTTTTGAACAGTAAATTCCTGATTTTGACCACTGTGCGTTGGGGCATAGGGTTGAGATCAAAAAAAGAACAATGTACAATTGATTGATAATACAAGAATTCTAATAAGTCACATATATTTAGATAAACTATACAAATATTTTGAACCGAAATGGTGAAAAATTTATTAAACAGATAGTTATGAGCGTAGCTAATTTCCCATTATTAGTAAACAGAATTCAATTGGACACTCTTGTCGTCGAAGAGGAATCTGTGCGAACTTGCAGATCGTTTTCTGGTTGGATGTCACGACTGGACCCTCTCGACTCACAAGTGAAAGTGAGAAACCGGTTTAAAGTTAATTTTTTATATTAAAAATAAAAATTAAGTGGATGCTCCCAAGAGGGTGAGAGGGACTGTTTCGAAGTTATTATCATGTTATTGGGAAAATGAAGCTAACTGGACACTCCCAAAAAGTAAGAGAGACCCGTGCTTGTTTATGGTTCACACAATAATTGAGAAAGATTTCCCATTTAACAATGATTAATTCAACTGGACCCCCCTGTCATGTCGTGAAAGAAGGACTTGTGCGAATTTACAGATTATTTACCATTTTCTTTCATTTGAATTAAATGTGTCCGTGTCTTCTTAAATAATCCTCGTACACATTAAATGCTTGAATGTTTGCATCAATGTTTACTTGATGGTTTGCTTGATGGATTGTTTGTTGTTATAATTGATGGTTCACATCATAGTTTAGTTCATGGTCTACTTGATGGTTTTTTTGATAGTGTGCTTGATCGATTGCATAATGGTTTAATTGATGGTGTAATTGATTGTGTGCTTGATGGTCCAGTTCATGGTCTGCTCGAAGGTTTTCTTAATAGCGTGCATGATACATTGCTTCAGGGTTTACTTGTTGGCTTGCTTGAGAGTATGCTTGATCGATTGCATGGTGGTTCAATTGATGGTATAATTGATTGTATGCTTAATGGTATACTTGTTGGCTTACTTCATGGGTTGCTTGATCATATGCTCGATATATTTCTTGTTCATGTGCTAGAGGGTTTGCTTGATGGTATCCTCGATGGATTTCTTGTTGGTTTTGTAGAGTGTTTGTTCGTTCAGCATCACCATACTCAACCGAAAAAAGTTTGTTCAATTTTTCACCAAGACCCAATCGCCAAAGGTCGCCATATCGCAGACTTACAAACTTTTTGGTTTTTGTGTTGAATGCATTATTAGTTTTACCAGACAAATTAGATATATGTCTGAGCGTATGTCCATCCTTCCATCCAATTATGACATGATCCCTTCTGATTGAAATCGATTCTTTATCGAATTTAGTCACCTTGCCATTAACGATTCTTCGTAAATACATGAGCGGTTCTTCGGGTTCATACATAAAACTTTCGAGAGGAGGCAAGACGACACCGTTGGATTCAGAAAATAATTCTTTTAAAGTCGTCTGTGAACTTAATTCTGTAAGAACAAAAAGAAATACGTAAATTTGATAAAAATGTAGGAATTACAATATCTTTGGCTATCATAAAGTATATATCTGTCTTATTTTTCTGAACATTTTCGGCACTTGTATTTAATTTGCTTTTTCACGGTTTTTTGCCGGCCTGCAAAGTCACTTTCTATAGCTAACTTTATAATTCCTTTAAAAAAACTTTTTTGTAACGTATGCCCTGAATGTTTTCTTTCGAGTCAATGTATAGCAATATAAGCTTACTACTGGGTTTGTGAGTTTTTCACCTGGCAGACTGATTGTGAGTAGTGACTAGTGATTGGACCAACCCGAAGCGATAGGTTACCGTAAATTACTGAAAGTTTTCGAAAATTTTGGAAATTCTTGGATACCTTAAATTTTCTACTGATGTCGAAAAAAGAAAACTATAACGGAGCAAATTTGATTTTTCATCTCGATTCTACATGCCAAGAGCTTCAATTTGAGCCATCTTCGAAAAAAAATCTGATTCAAAGAAAAGCATCCAGCATAGGGGATTAACCAACTAGATTGTCCTCATTTTTCTTATTTTTCTTATTTGGAACTCAAATAGAAAGAACATTTTTCCAAGCCTCTCAGTATTTTTCTACGCTCCGCATTGTTGTTTTATGCGGAGAATGAAAAACCTGTGTCGCCGCTTGAATATTATTTTTGTTTAAACGGGATAAGAAATGGACCAAATTTTCCTGATTTCTCATATTTTTCATATTTTGCAACCACAGATATAAAAAAAACTATAAAGTAATTTATGTTTCATTTCCATCTCAATTCTACATGCCCATAACCTCAATTTGAGACATTTTCGAAGAATATCGAAATGAAAGAAACGCTTTCAGGACAGGGGTCTTATCATCCCTCAATTTACCTATTCCTTTCCCTCGCCCTTATTTTTTTGAGGCGAGGTGAGAGACGCATAGAAACATGGCATAGAAACCAAGAACTCACTTGTTTTTTTTGGATAGTCCTAAATCTCTGATGAGATCGTTCAATTCTTCTTCTGGAAAAAGTTGTGGTTTCTTTTTTTTACTTCCTACATATTCGTCGTCAATGTCAGACTCACTGGAGCATTATTCTTTTCTAGCGTCTCCTTGGATCTTCAAACTGTCCCGAGAAGAAATACGTGCGATTCCTTCAATACCTTGCTCACCTGTATTGCACATCTTGATGGGTCTTATGACTGTCGGAACATCGACGTAAGAAATGCTTCTTTTACTATTTTTTTTTTGTTGAATCCAGTTACATCGTTCTTGCAGAAATAGCAATCCTCTTGACAAGCGGGTTCTGCCCATACAGTTGGACTTTTCGATTTTAAATCATCAATATTTTTACTTTTATGCCAACGAGTCAATTGTGATCTACAATAATCACATATTTTATGTGGCACCCATTCTTCATCCTGATCAGCAATTGTGAGATCATAAAAATCTTCGTAAATCGTTCTGATCTGCTCAGAAATTGTCCTAAGAGTTTTTGGTGGATAGAATTCACTGCATGCGCAGCAGAATGAATCAGGGTCTCTTTTACAATGATATTTTGAGGTGGTAGCTTCAAGATCAACTTGTCATTTAGTACCTTTAGACAGTTGAGTTGAGGATTTTTTGGTTTCATTCATAGGTGCCATGAGTATATGATAAGACCCACACATTAGGGATCCTGGTCTGATTGCAGGTGAGTCTGCCGTCCTGGGGGTGATAACCCTCATACCTCCCCAGGGCTAAGTATGAGGGCTTTTCGACTTTGACGAGGAGAGAGTCAAATCGTCGTCGGACACACTACGGCTTCATTTTCGCACCCTCATGCCCTCCTGGAAGGCAGTACGCTCCTACTGTCTTCGTTACTCCAACAGATAGTGATACGAATCAGTCTACGTATCCCTCTTCAGGGCAGTTGTTATCGTTTACAGAATCTGTCGAAGTAGCAGGATTTAGTCACTCGTTCAAGCAACAAGGTCATACTAAGAGAAAATCTCGTTCAGCATTATCAAAATGACAAAGTTACATGCATTACCTGATACCACTGTGTGATCAAACATGTAATTATGCAGTGCTAGAACGTGCGAAATGCTGGTTCGCACGGTTGTTATCTGCATAATGCTGTTGACGGGCGAGTAGAGTCTAGTCTGTTGTGTTCAAAAATTTTCCGGAGTTATGTATCAAAGATTAAATGCTGGGACCGTCGTACCGAACCGACTTAGGATTTGTACTCAGCGACCTCGAAAAAATAGGATATGACCACTTTGCATTGCAAAATGCATGTTTTACATAAAATTGCCAATTTGCCATGTTTTTTTGAGGGTGAAGACGAAGTGTGACGTCATAGAACCGCAACGACTCCAGATTCGTACTCAGCGACCTCGAAAACGTAGAATATGACCACTTTTCATAGACGGGCATCATGTTTAACCTGGAATCAGCGATTTTCCATGTTTTTTGAGGCTAGGGACGAAATGTGACGTGATGGAGCCAAACCGGCTCCGGATTCGGATTCAGCGACCTCAAGAACGTGGGGTAAGCCTATTCTGGTTTATGAGAGTGACAACTTTTTTTTGTGAAGCTGTGTTATGCTAGTGTACTAATAAATCTTTTCTTTATTTACGCAAAAGAAATTTAGAATAAGATGAAGTAGAAGCAACAATATAAGCAGAAAAAAACGACTTAGAGATGTTAAGATATATTTGTTACATTTTTATATACTTTGAAAAAAATAAATTAGCCAGGAATAGGCATATAAGCCTGGTTTTTTCATTCAGTATCTATAATCTCATATATATTAGTATTGCAATCGAAAGTGTATCAAATCGTATCCAACTGTATATAATATGATATAGCTAGACCCTCCTTACCGAGTGAGAGGGCCCTGTGAGGGTAAATATGGGATTATTGAAAGAATAGATAACTGGACCCTCTTAAATTGGAAGAAAGTCATGCGCGTAGCTAATTTTTATTTTCAATTGGACTCTCTTGTCATGGATGAGAGACCTGTGCGAACTTACATATCGTTTCCCGATTGGACGTTAAAACTTGACCTTCTTGACTTTTAAGGGATGGAGCAGAACCAGTTCGAGAATAATTTTTCATCATTAAGGATAAGAGTTAACTGGAAACTCCCCAAAGGCAACAAAAAAATTCCCAACAAACAGTGATAGAATTTAAATGGACGCTACTGTAATGTCGTCAACTAGGGACCTGATGCGAATTTACAGACTGTTTTTGAATTGTATTGAATTGTAAATTGATTGAATTGTGTCCGTGTCATCCTAAATTATCCTGAAACATAGGAAATGCTTGAATGCTTGCTTCAATGTTTACCTGTTGGATTGCTTCATGGATTGATGGTTGGTTTACTTCATGGTTTGCTTGATGGATTTCTTGAAAGACTGCTTCTTGGCTTGCCTAAGAGTGTGCTTGATCGACTGCTTGATGGTTCAATTGATAGTTTAATCGATTGTATGCTAGATGAATTAGTAGGTTTTTTTCATGGTTTGCTAGATGGTATGCTTGATGGATTTCTTGTTGGTTTGATAGAGGGTTCGCTCTAGGTACAGCATCAGCGTTATCATCCGCAAGAACTTGTGATAAATGACGGCCAACGTCCAGTCGCCAAAGTCTACCAAAGTCCAGTCTTATAAAATTGTTGGTATCTGTGTCAAATACACTATTAGTTTTGCCAGACGAAGTAGATAGAGGTTCAGTCATTTCTTTCTGCCTCCATCCAATGATGAGATGATCCCTTGCGAATGAATTTGATTTTTCATTGAATTCAGACATCTCGCCATTAGTAAGTTTTTGTGAATTACTCAACTGTTGATCAGGTTCATACTTGAATATCGTGATAGGAGGCAAGACGTTACCCTTGGATTTAGGAAATAATTCCCTTAAAGTTGTATGTATACTCAATACTGTAAGAAGGAATGTAAATAGGTAAATTTTGAAACGTATAATATACTATTATGAATTAGAACGATTAAATAGGGCTGCGAAATATTCGGCTATCATAAAGTATATACTCGTATATCTTTTTTTCCAAATTTTCGGCACTTATATTTAGTTTGCTTTTTGACAGTTCTTCTTCCGGTTTGTGAAGTCACTTTATATAGCTAACTTCATAAATGCTCTGGAAGTACTGTTTCATAGTGCATGCACGAAATGTTTGCTTTCCGAAGCAATGTATAGCGTGTAGGAAATGATTAACTGAAAAATCCCGGGACATGAGAGCGTCAGTGCCAAATTTCGAACATGCGTTTCATTGGCTTAAATTAATTGTTTTGACGTAACTCATGTCTCTGTAGAAGATTGTGGTCCACTTCAATTTAGAAGTGGATTAAAAATTTTGTCTGGTAATTTAAAAAAAAAGAATTTCTTTGCCTGTTCGTTCTACGATTCAAAAGAGTTGAGAAATAGCTCAAAAATTATTACTTGTTTTTTTCAAATTAAAGGATAAAAAAGTTGTTCAACTCTTTGTATGTCAATATTTTCGTTTTCCGGGACGCGCCGTTCCTTTAACAAGGGCTTTTCCCGGAGAAGGCTGCTTCTTTCTGGATGTTACTTTTACGGTTTGATATAGCTAAGCAATAGCTCAAAACTACTTTTTTTCAACTAACATATAAAAAATTGTACAGCTTTTTCTGTGTCTGGCCCGGCGTTTTTTGGGACACGGCGTATTTGATTAGGGTCAAAATCGGCGTTTTTTGAAACGCGCCGTTCCTTTCACATGGGTTTTCTCACAAATGGTTGCTTTTTTAGGCTCTCTTTTTATAATTCGATAGAGATAAGTGATTTCTTGTTTTTTGTTTTGAATTGAATATGCTGAAGTTTGCTTTATGAGTTGACAATTGACAGACTGATTGTGAGTAGTGAATAGTGATTGGAGCAACCAGAAGCGATAAATTACCATGAATTACTAATAAATTAGCATAAAATAGCTATAAATTACCATATAAATTACTGAAAGGTTCCGAAAATTTTGGAAAGTCACACGTTCAATTTCACGTAGATTTCTGCGTCAATTTCCACGTGTATTTTTACGTGAACATTTCCAGTTGAGCTGCAATCAAGCTTCTATTGCAAATGTACTGAAAATTATAAATATATTATATTATCATATATTTACCAGCAGAATTGAAGAAAATGGCTTAGGTGATTAATGTAGCACCGGAGACGATCCTCATTTTCTTTTATCGATGGTACTGATTTACCGAGAAATTCGCAAACAGAGCCACTAATGAATATTCTACTAGATAATTCCATATAATATAATCATATACGGTAGTCGCTATCTCATCGAGTGAGATAGTAACTATTATATACGAGTGTATATCAATCGCGACCTCTTAGTGTATGCAGCCCTACCCTTGGATTTGGGGCTATGCAAGGGCGGACGAACCGCTTCTCCAACCACTGCAAGAACAAGAGGCAGGCGAAGAATAAGGAGCGATATTAAGACCAACCGCGAAAAGCAGGCATCACCTGACAGATGATGGCGAGTTCAGGACAAGCAGGAGAATTAACATCCAGGTTGTTCCTGAGCCACAAGGTCTGGCTGAAATGAATGCCGCTCTTCGTGAGGATCTTCCAGAGGAGTACGACTTCTGGACCATTACTTGTTGGATTTATGAAGAGGTGAGAGCTTTGGCCGATTCAAATCGAAGGTTAAAGACGACGATGGATCAGAATACCAAAAGGCGCTTGCATCAACTGAATTACGAGATTGGCTGAGCTAAACAGAACGTGTCCCGTTTTCGGTGTGCGATTGACTTCATTAAATCTTTTAAGCCGTTTACGAAAAGGGCCCGCAAGTTCGCTCACGAACTGAGGATCCACCATCACACACTGAACAGATGAAAGCTGCTGACATGGCCATCAAGCAGCACATTGTTGACAAATTATGGGTGTTATCTGAGGAGGAGGAGAATACAGGGGAGGGAGGAATGGGTTTGAAAGATTCAACAGTTTCTCGCTGACCCATCATGCCTTTCAGCGATCCCCCTGTTTCTATCAAAAATTCACCCAACCACGAGGAGGTCAAGACTTTTTGGACGAAGATTTACGAAGTTTGAAACCCATTGAATGAAGACACTGAGAACATCATCCCTTTCCAAGCAGCTGTGCGACAACCTCAGAGCGTGTGAGGAAGAATGTCCACCAATCACCGCCACAGAGGTGAAGAAGGCACTGAGGAGCACCAAGAACTTCTCCGTAGCCGAACCAGATGGTATCAAGAACTTCTGTTGGAAGAAGTTTACTTCTGCACACAATCATCCAGCCCGGTCCTTTACTTCATATTTAAAGTTAAGATCAAGTTAGTTTAGAATGTTACAACAATTGAATAAGAATAAAGATTTCTTACCTAATGAAACTATGACTTTCCTACTTAAGAGTTTGATTCTACAGCTTTTAGATTAATGATGCATTGCTTATGATTAAATAACGGATGATCTGAATGCGAGGCTAGAACGCGCATTATATGCATGTATACACTTTATGTACAATTCACCAAAAAGCAAACATATTCCTTCATACCGACAGAGAGTTGGGTTCTTGCCCGTGGCTAAAGAAGGCAACTTTCACGAGCAGTTGGCTCTTTACATTATCTAGAAATGAAGCTCCTCAGTATTCACGTGAATTTTTTACATATTTGATAAAAAGCATCCTAGTCAAGCCAGACTTCGTAAGGGGAACTTAGTTTCAGAAATACCAACGCATAAAATCTGTGAATTCCAAAGATCGTTCATGGTGAAAGGGGTATGTCTATGGAATAAAATATCGCTAGCTATCAGAGAAGCACCCTCTCACTATCACTTCGAAATTGAATTTTGTAAATTTTCTTTCCAATAACACTAATTATTTACTCGAAGCAACCCACTGGTAACAGTACTTAGTATTAAGCCGACCTTTTTGTACTAATGCAGCTTTTGATTTGATATAACACATATTGTATGTATAGTTGTGAATGCGGTTCAAAATGATCGAACGCGCAGAGCACCCGACAATGGGTCGGCAAGCAGTGCCGACCACCCTA
>JAUMHM010081379.1:0-13642 GCA_032362435.1 Melikaiella ostensackeni
ACCAAGGGAAAGCCACAGCTTTCATACGATGATATTGATGTCACAAGAAAAATCGCCAATGTTCGTATTCATGTTGAAAGAGTGATCGGTTTAGTTAGGCGCAAATATAAAATTTTAGGAATGACTCTTCCTGTTGAGTTGCTGACTACAAAACCCGGAGATGATTTCAGTCCCGTTGATCATATTGCTCCGGTCTGTTGTGCTCTTATCAATCTTTGTCTTCCTATTGTTCCCATGGAGTGATCGTGTGAAGGTAATAATTGTTTGGTATGTGTTATGTGATGAGCTCTGTGAAGTTTTCATTGCTTCAATAAAATTCAATTCAGGTTTCACAAAGTTTATAAAATCATTTCTTATTCCTAGTATCGCAATCAGAACAGCACCATTTTCTACTGAACCTCGTTAGACCAACGCAAGGAAAGTGTAAGGCTTTGATAAAGCTGTTACTCTTTGCACAAATAATCAGTCTACCAAATGGTGGCTTCTGAGAAAGACAAATTATATTCTGTAGATTCTTGGGAAGGTTTTGCGAAACATACCCATTAGATTTCAAGTACTTGGTCAATAATTCAGGTAAAACCACAAAGCGGAAAAATGCTTCTGACTTTGTTATAATTTTTTCTTACACGATGACATCTCTTTTCAAGGAAACTATCTTGAGAGGCATGTCTGGACGATACACGACAAAATCATCCTTTTCGAAACCAAGAACGAGCAACTGCGTTTGAACCTGGTAATAATATTGATGACTAAATGGTAATGTTCCATTCTCAATATAGTAATTTTCGAAACTTGAACACTTGAATTCGGCTGTAGATCGTCCATGACAGACACAGTCTGTTAAGGCATCAGGTGATGCACCCATAAAGGAATACTGATGATTTATGAATAATCCTGGTCTAATAGCCTGCAAAAAATGAAAAATTTTGAGTTGCAAAATAACATTGCAGTAAATCAATAGAAGTAAAGTTTAAAAAATTACTGTGAAGTTAACGTGAATCTTCTTCATTTCAGCTACATATGCTGCAAATGCTTTTGGCTCCAGCTCATTACCTCTTTCCATTGCCTTGGTTTTCACAGTCTCATTCATTGGGTAACGAATTTTCTTCAAAACTATGATAGGAGGATTTGACAAATCTTGTGCACTGCATACTGCCTTCATGACAGAAGCAGTTATCATACCAATCCTCCATAATGTCCACTCAGTATTGTGACTTTGACCTCTTGTTATTTCTTCAATTTTTATAGTATCCTCTTCCGTAACACTTAAAGATTTGAAAATATTGCAACAAATCTCTAATATTTCCTGGAATGGTAGTTTGGAAGATGAAGGCTGGTACAAATTTGCGAGAGGTACTTGTAATGCAGTCTTCTTTGGAATATATTTTTCACAAAATTTTGGAAGAACTCTAAAAATTGAGCCACAATCATCCCCAGAAGCGACAATTCCTTCCAAGAATTGATTGAATCTCTCATCTGAAATTTGAGGCCTTGAGGATCTAGCAAAGTCTTCAGTACCTTTCGACAATGGGTTACTATTTTCTTCCACCATACGTTGATGGTTGGTTTTAGCAGAAGCAAAGTCATAATTGCAAACCTCTGCACACTGCACATTTGCAACATACGCGGGTAACCAGGCACACAATTTAGAAGTGCAAGACTGAGCCTCCTTTAACTTCGTTGCATATTCTAAGGCGAATAAAATCGCTCCAACATGAGAACAGGCACCTGAATTTCCTGGCATATACATACAGTAACCTGTTACTATTCCTCCATTCCGCTTTCCTAGTACTCAACACTTTAAAGGTGGTTCTGAGATACATTGCGAATGCCTCTCCTATAAAATGAAGAACATTAAAAAGAAATTAATAATCAGAAATCAGAAAAAGTCTGAGCAATTGTAGAGTAGTGTGATTAACCTAACCTCTTACCTTGAAACAAACTATCATTGTTTTTTCTATTGATTATTTATTGTTTATTGTATCTATTTATTTTTCTATTTCTTATGATGCATCCTGTCACTAATAAATAATAATCATACTGTCAATCATTTTTGAAATAATATTAAATTTAATAATCATACTGGTCATTATTCTATAAATAATATTAAGCCAATAAAATTGTAGAGTAGTGTAATCAACCAAAACTTTTACCTTGGAACAAACTATCACATTTCCGCTTGGTAATGACTTTGTTTCAATCCACTGAATCCAGCCATCAGTCAAAAAAGTATGGGCCTCCGTGGATTTACAAACCTTAAACTGTTCTTTTGTTAAAAAGTCTTTAGTATCCACCATATAAACGAAAAGATCCAAAGCGGCAACTGCAGGAAGTCCATTCACTTCTGTTGATAAATCACTTATTTGTAACTTATACTGATCGATACCTTCACATAACTCAACTTTAACTTTATATCTGATAAAATCATCACCCATGAGAGTAGCGGAATAATTATCACTAAATATATCTGACATTTTTCCGTATTCTGGATATATTGCACAGGCACTGAGACTGACGATGCGGTATCAATATGGCCGCCGTTACAGCTTGGTGGCTGGAGAGAGTGCGTGCGGACAAGGGGGAGTTAGTTTTACGAACCCTTGCATACCACCTATAAGATGCCAATGTAGTTTTCACGAAATTGTGGCTGTATATGACATTGAATCACAGCCTGTCACTGCGTGCAAAGGCAAGAGGTTTTTTTACTGAAGGATATCTAGATGTGAGCAGACATTGTGAATGGATATCCATATCTCTTCGTGCAAATAAGGAAGAAATCAGATTGACTTTGCGCAACACTAATATCAGCGCTCTATCCGCATCCCACGAGAAAGCTCATACATGCATCGCATTGCACGCAATTCACAGTGATGCAGACAATATTGTAGTTAGAGCAAGAGACACGGACATCTACTTGCTGCTCTTTCACCATTTTGATAAGGTGACATGTTCCACTGCCTCGATTGCTAAAGTGGAACTGCTAAAGATAGGGGATACGTACCCATTCACCATGTTTGTTCACATCTGGATCCCCTTCAGCAAAAGAATCTCTTGTTTTTGCACGCAGTGACAGGCTGTTTTTGTACATCCAATATAGCCACCATTTCGAAGAGAACTGTGAGGGCATCTTATAAGGGAGAGGCCTGCCACTTTCTGACCAATTGTGAGCTCATTCCTTTGTGTGAATCTGCGATTGCCAATGCGGATAACTTCATAATTCAACTCTATAAGGTTTCGAAGTAGTATTTTACGTATTATTAAACGTATTTAGTTCATGAGCTTTGTGTATATGAACACTGTTCGTCTCTTAAACAGGTAGAAAAACGTACAACCACATGATACGCAGCAAGATACCAGCTGTTCGGGACGTGTGAAAATCGGAGGCCCTACCACCTACAAGTGATGCACTGCAGCAACATCTTATGGGGAGTCCTCATACATTAAAAACAATAAATAAAGCTACAACGTGTGCAAAACTAAAATTAAGATTTGTTTCGCACTGTTAAATAATATATTAAACTTTCAGGTGAACTTCCGAATTGCCGTGCATAAATCTCTGCTGTTGTAAAAGCGAATGACTGAGCCAGCGTAATGCTTAACCAGCATTGTGTTAATTGGTCTCAGTTCTAATGATATTTTTGTTTGAACAATTTTTTAAAATAATTTTTTCATATATTTCTTAAGATTTGTAGTTTTGTATCATTCTACCATGTGTGGGAGTACTAAAGCAGAACTGAACAATTTCGCCCTTGTAGCTTTTTAAATGTGATTTCTAGATAGATGAACAAACGAGATACGGACTAACAATGAATCCGACGTCATCTTGGCCACCATCGTCGATTCCGGTCTTTCGGTTAAGATTTCGAAGTAGCAACAAGCATTTTCGGATTGGACGGGGGTTCTTCACCCTAAAAAGGTTGTTTCCCCAAACGTTATATAAAATGCTTCTTGTACTGAAACTCTGAAAAGATAGCATTTTATTAGAATTTATCCTACTGTATTATACAATTATAATAGAATTTCACTTAGAGGTAAGTTTGTTTTGTCATACAATTCTGCTGTCCAAATATAAAACCTAGTAGAGCAAAAGGGGTAAATTTAACAGTAAAGAGGGCTTTTATGAAATACACATTCTCGAAGAAAATATTTCAAAAGAATACTTTTAATCGATTCTTTTGATAATCCTCAAAAAAAATATTTTAAATGAAATTGACTCAAATGCACATAAACGCGATATCAATAAAGTAATAAAATTATTATTTGTGAATTTTTTCTTGCTGAAAGAAAGTTAGTAATACTTTTAGGTACGCTTTTTTTATCTCCTTGACTAATAATATATAAACACCCGGAGCACATTTCAAATTGATCATTTTTTATGATCAATGTAACAAAATTTTCGAAACAAATATTAATTATTTGAAGAATTTGTATATCATTTCAATTATTCATATTTATCGATGAGCACCTAACCAAATTTAGAAGAAAAAAAGACTGTTTTATCACACTTCCTTCAAAATTTACAATTAAACTTTATTAAATTGTTTAAGCAATTGACTAATGCTTTTAACAAAAAACATTTCCCTTGACAAAATGTAAAATTGACAGATAAAAAAATATTCTCATTTGATCCTGCTCTAAACTTAATCAATAATGGACATAATTTTTGTGACTAAAACCCCTCCAAATATTGAGAGCATAATTCAACTTGTTTTCGAATTTTCATAGAAGGATTATTTTTGATACACACCCACATACACATATGCACATTTTTAAAAACATATATCCACTTTCACAGTTCGGCTATCCATTATGCAACGGTGACTAATTATCCTGATTGATGCAATGCAGGAAGAAGAAACCTTACTTTTTCCAGAACTTAAGGTCGTGGAAATTCTACAAATTTGAGTTATAATGTGTTGAGTGTTTAACCAGAATGTAGGTTTTTGAATTCAATGTTGTCCACAAAAAAATAATTCAACAAACACAAAACAATCACAGTGATTTTACAGCACCCAACGACAGCGAACAGAAGTCTATTTTATCAGTTGTTTTCGACGCATATATTACATATATTTGTATAAATCCTCAAGTTTACCGTTTACTGTTTAAAAATTGAGGCACAAAATTTAATTTTATAATTGTTTTGTAATGGCTAGTGAAAAAATTGTATCAAATGTGAATCTAGATTGAAGTAAATTAAAAAGCAATCCATTTAAATCCATCTTAAATCCATCCTTCTCTAAACAATGGTTGGTCCAAAAAACTAGCCATTTCAATTTTTTTATTGTTTTCTACTTTCCGCTATGCATATTGGTTCATATGAAGTATGTACATATCGAGCTAAATTCACGTTATCAGGAATGTTGCTCTTTTTTTCGTTTAAAATTGTTTATAACATCAGATTGTATGATCGGATAAGCTTCCGAAAAAGCGCTCACCTCT
Organism: Melikaiella ostensackeni; assembly: GCA_032362435.1. NCBI lineage: Eukaryota > Metazoa > Arthropoda > Insecta > Hymenoptera > Cynipidae > Melikaiella > Melikaiella ostensackeni. Next base: position 5,443 of record JAUMHM010081379.1, read on the forward strand.
GATTAATTTAAATCTCTCTATACAAATGTATTTTGACACGCTGATTATGAAAATGAGCCTGAAATTATCCGCATTAATGAATGTTAAGAAACGCACTATTCTTGGAATGGGAATTTTTCATATTATTCTAATTTATAGTAAACAGAAGCTTCCGAAACCTGTAGGAACGGAAACTTTGTTCGCTTTTTCATGGAAATGCCCGACGATAAATAGTGAAATCACAGCTATACTAAACAATGGTTAGGGGTGTGACTTAAATTAGTTATGTGACCAGTGACAGGGGTGCCCCCCATGGGACCCCATTATTTACTGTAATAAATGGAAAAAATGAAATTTTTATAGTTTTATCAAGTTTTGACCTTGAAAGAAACATTTGAGGGTATTTTCAATATTATATTCGTAACCTGCGCTCAATAATACATACGTATACAGAGTTTTTAATTACTCCGGGGTAAGCGCATTTCGGAAGTTCAACCAGGGGGGATGTGTAGAGGTTTTCTACGTAAGCTGTCAAGATATATTTTTTTATACAAATTTGCATAAAATATGCTATTTTTGATCATACATAAAGTAAATTTTTTGCATCGCACGCATTAAAAATGCGAGTCTTTACGCCCCCTTCGCGTGACAAAAATGGCCCATTTGTGACCGATGGCGTCAGTTGGTTTTTAGGGGGGTCTAATGACTAAAATAAAGTTTTCGAGAAAAACGCGTTTAAAGTTTGACAACACTTTTCCATCATTCTATGCTTCTTTAGTGCAATTTTTTGTCGACATTCTGTACTTAGGGGTATTTTGGGTCGCTGAATCCGAATTTGAAGTCAAAATTCCCAATTTTAAAATGGCTGAACCAAAATGGCGGACCCAAAATTCTAAAAATTGTACAATACTTGGACTTTTTTGACCACATGCCGACTGAGAAGGCTCTTTGAGTCGCTGATTCCGAATTTGAAGCCTAAAATTGTTAATTTAAAAATAGTTGACTACAAAATATTGTACAGAATATTTCTTTCATGAATACTATATTTGTTTTAAAAAGTTGTTGAAACAATTAACCACCAACTTGTCGAAGATTTACCATGAATTTATAATCGGGGTGCTTTTCTTGATATGTTAAGCTAAAGTTACACTCTAGAGTCTAGTCTAGTCTAGAAGCCGTCACAAAAAGTTTTGTAAGAATCTGACATGAGGGCTTTTCGGTAACTTTTAATATTTATTTCGAGAACCTCCATAATCTGGATTGTAACCATTACCGAAGTCGAAACGGACGCACTTCGACGCACTTCGACTTTGATGAGAAGAAGTTTCGTTCAACACTGTCTAACTTCGCGAAATTTTGATCAATCGATCTCAGACAAATTGCATGTAAAAATAGAAGATTTCAGCATATTTAAGCCGTCAAAACCTCAAGCTCGATTTTTTAGCCACTAGATCCCTTTCTTCGGAGCCGGTCATATATTGTTATTTCGTCGATCGGTCACAAATCGTCTCACTTTTGATACGCTTCACGAGCATTTAAAAACTCTCATTTTTAATGCAGTTGCTGCAAAAAGTATCGTGTGCATTAAGGGACAATATACTATTGTTCGCCAGAATGACATGAAAGATTACAAAGTTCTGCTTCCTACATCCAAAATGAAGTGCTGTTTCGAAATTATTGACAAGATATTGGGAAAACAGTAAAAATGTTTAATTTATACATATTTATATAAATATTTCATTTATTTATAATTTTTGAAAAATTAATTTGACTTTTGACAAGAGTTGTCTTTCATGCAATTAATTGGCTTTTGTGAAAAAACTTACGTAACACCTGGTAAAATCCGAAAAAAGTAACAAAAAAATTTGTAATCAGTCAATATCTTCTGTTCTCTTTTATGACTTATCAAAATTTTCAAAGAAAAGAAAAAGTTACATGAATAGTACATGTCAATAAAAATTTCGTATCATTTTTCAAAATATATTAATTTTATTTCTAGTAATGACAGCAAATCTTTTTATTTTTTGTTTGAAATATCTGTCATTTAAGATTTTCATATGTCTGTTATATTGATTTTCATTTGAAACATTAGAAAGCTAGTAATTTTCAACACTTAATATGAATTGTACAATAAATATGAATTAACAACTCACATTCCATGCAATAGTTCACACTTATCTTTAAATAACTATGTATATAATATAAAAATAAATCACTTTTTTTTAACCACTTTCAAATAAATAATAGAATGAGAATTTTTGAGATATTAAAAGGAAAATTCTTCTAAAAGTTTCCACAAAAGATTGGAAAGTAGAAGACTGGAAGGGGATCAGTAAGTAGTACATACTAGATATGAATGAAAAGGAGAATTAAGATCTGAAGGCTATTATTATTATTATTCATTTATTTTTATTTGTATTTCTATTTACTTTTATATTTTTTATTTACTTTCATTTTTTTATTAAAAATTCTTATTTATTTATCTGACACCTTGCCTTAGACCTCAGACCTGGAGGACTTGGAGGCTTTGATGGGTCACCCTGGTACGAGTAGTTTGCACGGGAGGACCTGAAGGCTTGCCGATAGAGAGTATGGAGGGTATGGGACATTTTCTGACATAGTGCAGGCTTACAAAAGGTTGTATTTCAATTGTAATTAGGAAAAGGTTGTATCTGAGGGTGGAGGTAAAAAGGTGGTTTCTGGGGATATCACTCTAAAAGATGGTATCTGAGGATTCCACTCTACAAGATGGCATCTGGGGATATCACTCTAAAAGCTGGTATCTGAGAATTCCACTATACACGGTGGTATTTGATGATTTCACTCTAAAAAGTGGTTTCTGAGGTTTCCACTCTAAAAGGTGGCATCTCAATTTCTGACATTGCAGTGGCGGCTATAATCTTTTTATAATATTATTATAAAAATGAACAGTGTAATTATTTTTTAATGAATAGGCTCAATTGTTTTACGGAGTCAACTCAAAATATCTTTCCAAGGACACTTCTCAATGATACTTTGCAAACTGACAGTAATTGTTAATTATTTAAACAATTTTCATAAACGAATGTACAGTTTGACTATCTCTCATCGAATAGGTTTAATTTTTTCAGTACGTTTCACAATAAAATAAGTACATAGAGAGAAACATTGTTTTCATAGGTAATTAATAGTGACGAAATAAGATGATTTCGTTCGCGATTCGTGAGGCTCCTCCTAACCTGAATTGCTTCAAATTCGATTTGCTGAATAACGGTGATTATGGGCTCCACAAAATAGAAGCCTTTCGCAACTCGAGCGTTCAATTGATTTAAGTCCGCTGTGAGAAAGGCACGTGCGATCATTATCCAGTCAATCGAGTAGCGGGCGTTCTCTGCCACCTCAACAATGCAAACGGTACTTAAAACGATTGCGCCACGTGCTCTGCTTAATCAAATTTACCTCCTTTTTTCTACGAGTTGCAAACTAATCTCGTATTTGCTAAATCCTAAAAACTATTTTTCCCTCAATGAAAAAAAAAGTTCAATTTTCATTTAAAATTAAATTTTATTTTATTTAAATCTATTTCAGGAATTTAAATTTGAATTAAACTAATTTAATTAATTGAATTTTAGTAAATCAAACTTGATTAATTCAATTCAATTTCATCAATTTTGATTGATTAAAAGTTAATAAATTGAAATGAATCATGTATTATTATTATACCGATAAGCTCAATCCCTTTCGGGGTAAGCGTATCTCGTTCCGTTCTAGCCTCGTTGAATTTAAGTTAATTTAATTTAATTTGAATTAATTTAATTAATTTAAATTAATTTATTTTTGATTTTATTATTCCAGTTATTATAATGGGTTTGCGAAGCTCTTCATCTGGGATGATTGCTAGAGAGGTTAATCAAGCGACTAGTGTCGGGCGACGTTGTGAGATTGATCTAAAACCTATTCCTTCTCCTCCTAAACATCCCGTACCCAAATTTACCATACAAATTCATTAATCCCCAATAGTAAAACGAGACCCGAACCGAACGAGTTACGCTTACCCCGAAAGGGATTTGGCTTAATGGTATAATAATAATGATTTCAATTTCATTTTTTTAGTGAGTTGATTAAGAACCCATCTATGTGCCAGAAAATCGGGTAGTCTCGAAGTCTATTTTTGATTCGTGAACTTTTTGGATGTTCCTTTTTAATACACAAGCAAATTTTTCATAAGAAATTAGATTTCATTTCGATCTTTAAGTCATTTTTTTCGTTTTCACTCCATTTCATTATTTCAAGTTTGATTTTCTTTTCAATTCAGTAGGTAGAATCATTTAAAAAGAATCAGAGTTATAATTATTTAACAGTATTTTTTTTACAAATGTATTATATATATTTGAAAGTTCCTTCCCCACCGATAATAGGACTAAGCGTCGGTAAAGCAGAAACAACATGTAACGGCTATCATTCATTCAAAAACAATATTTTTGTTTAATATTTAACTTTGAACATCGATTTTAAGAGACGTTGAATTTGAAATTAAAAAAGTCTTTGACAAATAAAAAAAGAAGGGTTTTTATTTTCAAATGAGATTTCTACCTTATCGATGATAGGTACTTTGGCTCCGATAATTCTGGTAACTTTTAGAGGGCAGCACTTTCTGGTTAGTCCAGTCAAGTCAAATTAATATCTATGCTGGAAACTTTCCAGCATGGATATTAATTTGATTAGATATCAATCATTTCTTTCCAGTGGAAAGAAATAATAAAATATATCCAGGAATTTTTTTCGCTTAAAAAGTTTGGGTAGACGTTTCAAATAACTTTTAATAAAATGCTGAAACCTTACACTCTGTCACTCCTGCGCGTATATTGTTAATTAGCAGTGAATTGAATACTCCATCCCCAACGGTTATACCCAAATTTTTTTAGACTTTTTTCGACAACTTTAAGTATAAAGAAGATTATTGTTTATAAAAATTTGTTATTAGGAATTCAAAAAACTTTTTTGATATCTAAAAAGAGTAAAAGGTGGTTTTCCTTGAAGATCAACTATCCCCTAGAAGATTCAGTTTTTGTGAAAATTAGACCTTTATTTTTTCAAAATCAAAATGAAAGGCTTATTAACTTATTTGCTAAATCCAAAAAACTTATTTTTCCTCTTTTAAAAAAAAAATATTTTTAATTTCTCATTTTCTTGTATTTTTCAATTAATTAGGTAAAATCATTTCAAAAAAATAAAAATAATAATTATTCAACATTTAAATTATTTTACAAATGTATCACATGTATTTAGTAAGGTTCCTTTCTTGCCGGTAGTTGGAATACGCGTCGATGAAATAAAAACTAAAATAGATGAAATAAATGGAGGTGTAAATTTTTCAAATAGTTGTATATTCAATTCATCAGGTAAAATAATCTTAAAGAAATCAAAACTATAATTATTTCACAACCTTTTTTTCACAAATGTATCATATTTATTTATCAAAGTTCCTCTCTTACCAATAGAATGAATGTTCGTCGGTAGGGTAGAAATTACAAATACTGCTATTATTTATTCATAAGGTATATTTTCGCTCAGGTTTTAATTGTAAGCGTTAATTCTGAGAGATTTTGTGTTAAAATTTGAATCAAGTCTGATAATTTGAAAGAAAGACTGTGTTTAATTCTCAAATGGGATTCTTACATTATCGATAGATGGTACATAGGCACCAGAAATTCTGGTAACTTTCGGACTCTTAGAGGGCAGCACGTTCCTGTAAATCCAGTGATATTAATGTTTCTGCTGGAATAAAATATATCCAGATTTTTTTTTGCTTGAAATATTTGGGTGAACATTCTAAAAAAATACTAAAAACCTACACCCTGTCAGACCCGTGCATATAGTGTTAATTAACAATAAATTGAAAATTTGAACGATTTTTTAACACATTTGCTTGGATCGTTGCTTCCGGGTAAGAGATACATGTAAAGTTGATAGAACTCGATTTGTAGGGTATTATTAAAATTCCTATCAAATGACTCCTATTGAAATCATTGGCGACTAATGGTTCACGAGAAATTAATTTGTTAATTAAGGATAGCGTGTTTTCGAAGAAGCGTATGCTTTAATGAATTTCGATTCTTATAAAAAATATTCCGATAAGATATTTCTTGATAGATCCTTGAAGTGAAAGGTTGAAGATATTCAAAAACATTTTTTCAGAAATTTTATTTCTAAAAATGACAGAGGGGGGAGGCATTTTTTAAACAATGCCATTTTTGTCAAAAAATACTCTTCGGATTCATTTCGTGAATCACCTGAAGAACATTTGTCCTTCAAGGAAAACAACTTCTCAGAGTTATACAAAAATATTTACAATTTATCATAACAAATTATTATAAATATTTTTTTTCATACTTGAAATTATCAGAAAAAATCGAAAAAAATTGTTTATAACCGCTGGGATAGATGAATAATTTTTCTTGAAAAATAATCTGACTTTTTAATTGTTTAAACAATTTGTTTAAATATATGTGTTATTGAAAAAGTTATTACACCATTCGATTTCACGGAAAAAGTCACTTAAATACCTATTTACATAACAAATTGAATTGAGAAAAAAATTATCCATCACATGGACTACACGTAATTTTTCCAGTAGAATCGAATGGCCTAATCCCAGGCCTAATCAGTTTTTTCGTAACTCACGCATATTTAAACAAATTGTTTGAACAATTTTGGTTTAAACGATTGAAATATCACACATTTCTTAATGAAAAATTGTGCTTTGATCAAATGCTCTTAGCCCAATATTAACATCTACTGGTCTACCCATGGGCATTGATGAATATGAAAATTGTTTAAAACTATACAAATTGTTTATAAATTTTTAATTGATGACAATTTTTCGTTTTCAAATACCATTCCGTCAATAAAGTACAACAATTTTTCTACAAAATCATTTTTTTATACAAAAGACTTATACACTGGAGTATAGGTTTAAATACATTGTTTAAAACAATTGTACGAAACTTTTGGAAGCAAAAAAATTGCTATTTCAAACTCTTGTTTCGTACACGTCATTTCCAAATTAAAAAATATATATATATAATTTGGTATGGTTCTGTAATATTTATATATACTTTTCAAATTTGTAACAGTTGTTAATAATTTCAACAATGTTTGTGAGCAAATACACAGTGCGACTATTTTTCAATGAACAGGCTCAATGTTTTTTACGGAATCAACTAATAATATCTTGACAACTACAATTTTTATAAACAAATTCACACCTTGACCATTTTTCAATGAACAGGCTTGAATTTGGTTTGCGGAATCTACTGAAAATATCTTTTCCGTGACTCTTTATTATGATATTTTAAAAATTGACAACAATTGGTGATTATATAAACAATTTTTATAAACTTCACTACTCTTCAATGAATAGGCTCATTTTTTTCACGGAATAAGTTAAACAAATCTTTTCTATGACACTTTAAAATGATAATTAGCAAGTAATCGTTAATTATTAGAAAAATTTTTTGAACAAATGTAGAGCTTGACTACTCTTTAATGAATAGCGATTAACAATTCTGTTCTGTTTGCGAAGAATTCATAACAAGAGTCGTAGAAAAGACATTTTTAGTTGATTTCGTAAAAAAAGTTTATTCTATTCATTGAAGAGTAGTCAATCAAATAATTTGTTATGAAAAATTGTTTAAGTAATTAACAACTATTGTCAATTGGAAAGTATCATAGCAAAACCTGAAAAATGGGATTTGTTCATAATTAGTTCATGAAAATTTTATTTAAAAATTCGCGATTTCGTCATGTTTAAAGAGTTCACCACCATAGGCAGTAAAATTTAAATTGCTTGAAAAAATTCTGAAGAGCTTTGAGGTCGGAAATTTTGTGTTCTCCATTTGTTTATTAAAATTCTCACTCAAAATATGGAAAAAGTGATTTTCTTTACTTACAAATTTTTTACACTTTAAAAACTGCTTCGGTAAACTTTATATTGTCTTAAATCAATGCATAGGGACTGACAGAATACGCATAATTTGCCTATCAATCCACTTAATCGTTATAAGCAAATTTGATAAACAAATTCGCAAATAGTATTGTTAACAGTAAAAAAATGTTCATTTTACTGAAAATATTCCTGAAATAATTATGTGTTGCCCATATTATCCATAATAATCGGTGGGGAAATTGTATTGACCCTCAATAGTAAAATTCGTGAGGAATGTTGATGTTCGTTATTGGC
>JAUMHM010081399.1:0-13642 GCA_032362435.1 Melikaiella ostensackeni
CCCGGCTATAACTCTTAGGGTTTTGTGGCGCAAAATTTTTTATTGATGGCGCATATGAGCGCATTTGCGGCGCAATTTAGTGTGCTGAAGAAATTCTAAAATTATGATTGGGGGGGGGGGGGGCTGGTGTAACTGACCTTCTCCCACCCATGAAAATATAATTTTTCTCACTGTTCTTAACACGTTCGGAACCCCGAAATATTATGACAAAATAGCTTGGAAGAAAAATAAAGGACTGAAAGATAGGTCCCTATGTTATTGAGAAAATTTTTTTTTCATCTAGTAACTTTGAAGACTATAGCACCATCGGTATAGAGGAGGCATAACTACAATGTGATCTTTTCAGGAGAGGCGCTTCATACAATTATGATAGAACTTTACTCATAAGTAAGTTCGTTTAATCATCTTCATTCTACTATATACTTCTGTTGCACATCGATTTTTCGATTGAAAATTCAGTTTTGAGGTTTGGGCCTGTTTCCTTCACCCTTAATAAGGCTGGTGGATTCAAACTCTAACCTGAAAATTCGATCGCCTTTTTTTACTCATTAAATACTGGAATGACTAGAATTAAATATTTTGTAGATACTAAGTCCAACTTCTCTTTCAAACAGGAGTGTGTGTACGCACAGCAAAATAGTGCATATTTTCAATCATTTTTGCGTAAAATCATATTTACGAAATGTAATTTGAATATTCAAAACTATAACATTACGCAAAAATCATTAATATTTGACACTTTTCCGCTATGTAGACACACTTCTATTAAAGAAAAAAAGTTAGGCTTACTATCTACAAAAATTAAATTGTAGTATTTATTGAGTATAATGAGGCGATTAAATTTTGAGTTAGAGCGTGAGTCCAACAGCCTTATTGAATTTAATCTCGAGCAATTGAAGAAATATTACAAATATTTGAACGCGTTTCTAATACTCAAATTTTCAGTATTTTAATTTCATAGTTTGAAGGGATATAAACGTAAATATATCACATCGAGACGCACCAGATCTTATGATATCGTCACTTTAAAGCCATAGAGCCTTTTTCATTTCCCTCCTGAATGGCACCCGCGACTAGCGTTTGACCTGAAATTCATAGAACCCTTTTCATTTTTCTCCTGAGTTGCACCTGCAATCAGACTTTGACCTGAAAGCCATGGAGCCCTCTTCAATTCTCTTTTCGATTGCACCCTCGGTCAGAGTTTGACCTGCAAACCCGGGGGACCCCTTAATTTCCTTCCTGAATTGCGCCCGCGGTTAGAGTTTGGCCTGCAAGACTAAGGGTCCTCTACATTTCTCTCTTGGATCGCGCAGGCGGTCAAAGTTTGACGTGAAAGCCAGAAAGCCCTCTTCATTTCTCTCCTGAGTTGCACCCGCGGTCAGAGTTTGGCCAGCAAGCCCTAGGGCCCTCTTCATTTCCCTCCTAGATTGCTCTCGCGGTCAGAGTTTGACCTGCAAGCACGAGGGTCCTCTTCATTTCCGTCCTGGATTGCACCTGCGACTAGCGTTGGACCTAAAAATCATAGAATCCTTTTCATTTTTCTCCTGAGTTGCACCCGCGGTCAGACTTTGACCTGAAAGCCTAAAGACCCTCTTCATTCTTCTCCTGAGTTGCACGCACGGTCAGAGTTTGAACTGCAAGCCTAAGGGCCCTCTTCATTTTTTCTCCTGGATCGCGCCCGCGGTCAAAGTTTGTCCCGCAAGCCAGATAGCCCTCTTCATTTCTCTCCTAAATCGCGCCAACGGTCAAAGTTTGACATGCAAGCCAGAGAGCCCTCTTCATTTCTCCTCTGGATCGCGCCTGTGGTCGGAGTTTGACCTGAAAGCTTGAGGACCCTCTTCATTGCTCTTCTGGATTGCGCCCGCGGTCAGAGTTTGACCAGCGAATCTTATGGCCCTCTTGATTTTTCTCCTGAATTGCACCTGTGGTCAAAATTTGACCTGAAGGCCAAAAGGACCTCTTCGTTTTTCTCCTGAGTTGCTCCCTCGGTCAGAGTTTGACCTGGAAGCCATGAAGCCTTCTTCATTTCCCTCCTGAATTGCATCCGCGGTGAGAGATTGACTTGCAAGCCCGAGGGCCCTCCGCATTTCCCTCCTGAATTGCGTTTGCGGTCAGCGTTTGACCTAAGAGCCATGAAGCCCTTTTCATTTCCCTCCTGAATTGCACCTACAGTCAAAGTTTGATTTGCGAGCCCGAGGGTACTCTTTATTTCCCTCATAAATTGCATTCACGGTCAGAGTTTGACCTGCAAACCCTATGGCCCTCTCAGTTTCCCTTCTGAATTGCGCCCGTGGTCAGAGTTTGACCAGCAAGTCTCAGGGCCATCTTCATTTTTCTTCTGAATCGCGCCTGTGGTTAAAGTTTGACCTGAAGGCCAGAGGACCCTCTTTATTTTTCTCCTGAGTTGCTCCTGCGGTCAAAGTTTAACCTGGAAGCTATTGAGCCCTCTTCAATTCCCTCCTAAATTGTACCCTCGGTCAGAGTTTGTCCTGCAAGACGGAGGGCCCTCTTCATTTTCCTCCTGTTTTGCGTTCGCGGTCAAAGCTTGACCTGCAAGCCCGAGGGTCCTCTTCATTTCCCTCCTGAATTGGGTCCGCGCTTAGAGTTTGACCTGCAAGCCTTAGGGCCCTCTCATTCCTCTCTTTGATCTCGCCGGCGGTCAATGTTTGACGTGGAAGCCAGAGAGCCCTCTTCATTTTTCTTCTGAGTTGCACCCGCGGTCAGAGTTTGAACTGCAAGCCAGATAGCCCTCTTCATTTCTCTCCTGAATCGCGCCTGCGGTCAAAGTTTGACATGCAAGCCAGAGAGCCCTCTTCATTTCTCCCCTGGATCGCGCCGGCGATTAGAGTTTGACCTGAAAGCCTAAGGGCCGCCTTCATTACTCTTCTGGATCGCGCCGGTGGTCAGAGTTTGACCAGCAAGTCTCAGGGTCCTCATAATTTTTCTCCTGAATTGCGCCTGTGGTCAAAGTTTGACCTGCAGGTCAGGCAGCCATAGAGCCCTTTTCATTTTCCTCCTGAATTGCACTCGCGGTATGAGTTTGACCTGCAAGCCCGAGTGCCTTCTTTATTTCCCTCCTGAACTGCTCACACGATAGGAGTTTCACCTGCAAGCCTGAGGCCGTTCTTCATTTACCTCCTGAATTGCACCCGCGGTCAGTGTTTGACGTACAAGCCCGAGGGGCGCTCTGCACTTTTTTTCTGAATTGCACCCACTGTCAGAGTTTGACCTGCAAGGCTGAGAGCCCTCTTCATTTTTCTCCTGAGTTGCACCCACGGTCAGGGTTGGACCTAACAGGCATAGAGCCCTTTTCATTTCCCTCCTGAATTACACCCGCGGTCAGATTTTGACGTGCGAGCCCGAGGGCCCTCTACGTTTTCTTCCTGATTTGTGCGCACAGTCAGAATACAATACGTACAGTCTTATGAATCGCTTCTCTTGCTGTCCTGATGAGAAATAAAATAGTTATTTGTCTCAATATGTTGAGATTTAGGATGAGTGTACTGTTAGAAATTTCCATCTTAATTTTAGCATTGTTTCGTGCATCATCCGGATGTGTAGCTCTCTCGCTCTTGAAAACTAGAAATGAGAATTTGATTTCCTGGATGAAAAATGAGAAACTAGAAAATAAATGAAAGAAACAGTTATTGCTTCTTCTTTCGAAAAATATAATATTGCGCTAACCCGACGTTTTTTAGATGAGGAATCATGCTTTGTAACATTTTTTTCAAATCTCGCAGAGTTTTGCTAGAAAATAGAATTTTTAATAGTATTTTTCACGATTAAGACGAAAACCATGCATCTTATCAGAAAAATGTTCTCCAGAAAGTTGCGAGATCTTTTTGATATGAACAATTTTGCTATCTGCTATTTTTTCCGTATCTCAGATAGCTGGACCGAAAAGTGGAATTCTACATTTCAAATATCATTTTTCACGATTGAAACAAAATCTATGCGTCTTATCAAAAAATGGTTTCAGGAATATATGTCAATCTTTTCAAGATGAACAAATTTTTTAATAATGGTTTTGTATCTTACATAGTTTAGCATTGCTCAGGCCGTCTCAAAACGTGGAGATTTCATGAAAGCCGAAGAAGTCGAACATGTACAGTTTCTTCTGTGGAATCATTCCTCTTTCTCTACATGATAATATCTTGACACAAGAAATTGCCATTCAACAACACACTTGTGAATGTTGTGAAAAATGATTATTAAGAAATTCAAAATTTTGAACACATAATATTTTTCTGTTCTGGAGAGTCGCTTCTTTTCATTTCAAGAATAACATTATTACTAGGAAAATTGCCATTTGACAACATATAGGAATAATTATCTTTGTATTCATCAATTCCTCCTAATAAAATCATTGAATTTGACCTCTTTTATCTTATCAGCTTCTTTTTCGGAGAAATATAGTTCTTAAGATAAGAATAAGTGATTTCACCGATAAGAAAAACCTTATAAGTAAGAGAAGATTAAGACTGTGAATTTTTTCATGAAAATTTTGAAAAACAGTTGTAATTTTGTTGTTTTATGGCAATATATTGTGTCAGGATATTATTCTTCAGATGAAAAAAAAATGATTCCACGAAAGGGAATTTTTCTCAATATCTGTGCGAAAACTAATTCTACGATATTCAGATAACAACCGTTTGAGAGTTTGAATGCTTCAAAGTCCAAGGTTTTTCCAGAAAAATCATCGTTTCGAAATCTTGCGTTCAAGAGCACATGATACTCTTTAATCCTGGTTCAAAGATTCGTCGCTTGCGTTAATTTTTTATCATAATCATTTTTTGATAAAAATAAATAGTTGACCTCCATAATTAATGATCAGAAACACGTTATATTTTCTTTAAATTTCGACCTGTAGAAGTCTTTCATTTTTGATTGGTATTAAAGGAGTTACAAATCCCTGAAGTCGCTAGTACCCACAAAAAATCTAAAAATGTCACCTACTCTCCTCCGGTAAATATTTGTCTTAACGGATACATTTTTCTCCATAAATTTCCATCTGAATACACTCTGCCGAAATTTGAGTCGAACGGAGAACTCTGGCTTTTTAGGTGAGGTCACTTCATAAATAGTGCTCCATATGCACTCCTTTTTAAATTCTGAAAATCTAACCATTATGTTTTTATTATGATAATATTTATTAGGAATAATTTGCTTTTTATCAATAACTAGGAAATAATTTGTCTCACTCATTTTATTTCATTACACCATAAAATTTTCAATTAAAAAAAAGTATCATTTGATATTTTAAACATAAAATGGAGCTCCCCGCTTTTGGATCTGACGTTGGTTTGGTAATAACTCGTTTTTTAATCCACTACTGCTGCAATAATAATAAATAATTATAATATATAATACTAATATTTATATAATTTAATTATAATAATAATAAAATAATAAATTAAGAAAAAAATGCACTCAGTAGGAAACATTCGGTTGTATATACAATAAATACAGAAACATAGAAACTCACCAATTTCCTCAATAATTGAAATCAGAATTATCATACTTTTACAATTATCATACTTTAACAATTTTTTGCAGAAAAACTAAACGTCTTACTGGTCAAAGTAATATATCCCTGGATCCTTAACAACAAATATTCTTCGAAAATTTCAAAAGAATTAAAGATAGATTTTTAAAAAAATTGCACACTCAGTAGGACCTGTTCGATTGCTCAAAGAATAAATAAAGAGACATAGAACATCACTAATATCCTGGGGGAATAGCACGTTTTTGCGTATGCACTCAGGAATTTTCCTTTACTTTTGATATGTTACTTACGTTAATCTGAGGTCATAAAAGTGGATTTTGAACTTACGAGAATTCTTTGGTAGTTTAGCTTACGTATAATTTGATGCGTTTTGCGTTTTTGTTTCATTCGATGTCAATAATTTACACTGGTAAACAAAACATGATCCGCGTATTCATGAAATGAGATGTATCATTATTTTCCTAAGTAATTTGTCGTGTTAAATGCGAATTTCACCTCCATTCTCTGTCTATACATTTGGTTTTTGAGCTTTCTTTGGAACAAAATTTACTTTTTCAAGAATTACAAATCGCGCGTGTAGTGTATTGAATAGTGAGTGGAGGAAATGTTTTAATAAAAGCGAATAAATAATTTCAATATGTTTTAACGCTGCATCGAACGACCTATTCTTGCGAAAACTCAAATGATTCTCATAATATCCGCGAAAAAAATTAAAAAGCGGCATAGAAGACGTTATTCTCAGTAGGAAAGCAATTGCGATTGCATTATTCCACTTCGACATGCGTACTAATGCGTATAATTATTTCTATGTACATTGTGTTGTGTCAAATATTTTGCCTAGCTGAGCTAGGCCAAATTTTTTAAATGATTAATTGTGCCAATTTCACTTATGAAATTTAGTTTTCACTTATCTGACATTTTATTTCTTTGTATTAACTTAAGTCATTTGAATTGATCTAAGACAGGTCTGGCGCCCAATCATTATTTTAATTCGGTAAAAACGTTTCATTTAAAGGTTTTATTTATTGTTTCAAAAGTGAGCCACTAATCACTTTAGAAAAATGTCGGTTACACTTTTTTAAAACGATTTCCCTACGCTTATATCAATATTTCTTGGACTTCATGCACTGGGGTATGCATACCGGGCATACTCCATAGATCTAATTGCCAATAAAAATATTAAATACAATTTTGACGGAAATTTGAAACTTCGGGAGTTTACTCATTTCCAGAATTTACTAATTTGAAATTTTGGGATTTTGAAAATTTGCTTGTGGCATTTCGATAATTATGTAATTTATAAAATTTAATAATCTCGGCAATTTGACATTTCTGCATTTTTATAGTTTCTTTAGCTTTTACGTTCGGAACATTTCAACTTCGTTAATGCATTTTTTCGGCAGCTTTTTTTGTTTATTTTATATTTTGGTAATTATTTTCTTTCGGAATTTTTCGACATTTGAAACTTTTCTTTCTCGCCAAAATGTTACATCCCTATGATAAATTTTGGAAAATCATGAGAAATTTACGAGATTTCAGTTACTGCAGACACAGATAAGTCCTTTTACCATGAAATAAAAAGGAATTCTTCACTTTTAGATATTTTCTGGTAATTCAGAGTCAATAAAAATTATTTTAATGTCAACCTTTTTCATATACTTTTGTTGAAATTATTATTCTTTAAATATACTGAACGTACATTGATATAACTCTATAAGAAATTTAGTCCTAAAAAAGTCCCAGGGAAACGAGATATATTTTGAAATTCTTGGTACTTTGGTGCTATTGAGTACCTTAGTCTTATTTCCCTAGTGCTTTTTTGGGACATAAGTCTCATCAGCACTTGTGAAAATTTCGAGAAAAAAAAATAAAATCCTATTTTTCTAGTACTTTTCTCCGATAAATTATTCAGAACTTGAAAAATTAAAAAAAAATTAAGTGTGACTTTACCAGGACCTTATCCTAAAAAAAGTCTGAGGAAAACGGGATACATTTTGCAATTTTTGGTACCTTGGTCCTATTGAGTACATTAGTCCTATTTTACGAGTACTTCTTTGGAACAAGTCCCATCAGCACTTGCACAAATTTCGGAAAAAAATAAGATGGTACTTTTCTAGTACTGTTATCCCATAAATTATTTAGAACTTGAAAATTTGTCAAAAAAAATTAAGGGGGACTTTACCGGACCTTAGTCCTAAAAAAAGTCTTACGAAAACGGGATATATTTTGCAATTTTTGGTACCTTGGTCCTATTAAGTACATTATTTTACGAGTACTTCTTTGGAACAAGTCCCATCAGCACTTGCACAAATTTCGGAAAAAAATAAAATGGTACTTTTCTAGTACTGTTATCCCATAAATTATTTAGAACTTAAAATTTTTCGAAAAAAAATTAAGTGGGACTTTACCGGAAATTGGGTCCTGAAGAAATTCTGCTAAAAAAATATGCGAGACTTTTCCGGTACTTTTTTCCTAAGCAAAGCATCCACAAAACAATCAAAAAAATTAAACTAGATTTTTCCAGTACTTTAGTCCTGAAGAAGTTCTACTTCAGGGAAAAATTGGATAGGACCTTTCCGATACTTTAGTTCTAAAAAATTTCAGCTTAAAAAAATTATGTGGGACTTTTCCGGTATCTTTGTCGTAACCAAATCCTCCTCAAAGAAGATGTATGTTGAACTATTTCGGTACTTTTGCCTCGAAAAAGTCCTCCTCAAAAAAAATTAACTGGGTCTTTTTCGGTACTTTAGTTCTAAAAAGGACCTATTTCAAAAAATATTAGGTGGGACTTCTCCGGTACTTTTTTCCTAAATAAAGCCTCCTCAAAAAATTGAAATAGAACTTTTCCGGTACTTTAGATCTAAGAATGTTTTGGTAGAACGGGACATACTTGGAACTTGTTGGGTACTTCAGTCCTATTTAAGCAGTTCTATTTTGCGACATAAATCCCATCAGCACTCATATAAATTTCGCAGAAAATGAAATGTATCTTTTCTAGTACTTTTGTCCTATCAATTATTTAGAACTTGTAAAGATTTAGAAAAAAATTAAAGTGAAACTTTGCCGGGACTTTGACCTTAAAAAAGATCTGCTTGAAAAAAAAATGATGCGGGACTTTTCTGGTACTTTGACCCCTATTCGGACGTTCAAAAAGTTTTAAGAAAAGTTGATACTCAAGCATTGATCTGTCTCATACCTAGTACTTTAGCGGGACTTTATGCGGGATTCTAGTGGAATCCCAATGGGACTTTTTTTCACTCGGACTGTAATTCGTATCTAATACTATCTCGTATTTTTATACTTATTGCGATTTTTCTTGTGTGCTGATCGGAGCTACTCGGCACTATTTTTTGTTAAGCTATCTCAGATCTTATTTCAATCGCTTCGTTTTTTTTTATACCAAGTATATTTCTTATATAATCTATTTGTATGTTGTTCGTAGAAGTACTGACGTCATACTTGAACTCGAGGCCAAGCTTTAATATTAATATTTTAGTCACTATCAGCCATGTTATCAACGAAAAGCTTTACTGGCCGATACTACCCAAATTTCTACTAATTGTAAATCGATAGATCTGGATAGAGTCAATAAAAAGCACAAGTGCGGTGAAAAAATAGTTGTAAGGTTTATTATATTATTTGAAATACAATCGCCAGCTAAGACCGTTATTGCTTTTGAAATTCACTAACTAGATTCTGCATAGTTTAATATACATCTTTAAGTGAATTGTCCGCTCACTATAAAGAGAATCAACGGAACATACAAGCGGTCCGTCGTGGTTCACTTGCTCTTTCCTACGACGAAACACAGAAAAGATGGAAGTAAATTTTTGTTGCGGATAATTTCCAAGTAGGTAAAGTGGAATTTTTTCGCATCGAAACAACAAAAGATACAATAAAGTTGTTATGGTAACCGTACAAAATGTGGTGAATAAATTTCACCGCGTAAAGAGAATCTTTGTTTTAGGTGAAGATTACTCTGAAATCGCTGCAAAGATTACACTTTGTTTTTTTAGCGAACGTGCCAGTAAACTAACGCACACATTCGCATAACCGTACAGACTAGCTAATATTTCCCAGAATGTTGATGGGTTAAAACTCTCCTTCTTACATTGCTTGTTCCCGCAGTCTCTTCGATATTGCTTCCTTCCCCATAGCTGTCCAAAATTCCAGCATAGATAGGGCCAAATGGCATTGTTATATAAATGCGGCCGAATTCGAAATTAGTATGGGGCTTTTTGGGTTCGTACTTTCTGAATCCGTGCGCTACAAATTTCTCATTTTCTAAGTATATCCAAGCGTTACTTGGATAATCAGTGCGATAATTGAAACCTGGAAGTTCTTCACGCGATATGAATTTGTTAGTTGAACCATAATGATGGTTCGTTGCCGTTCGTATATAACAGTAAATGTGCCCAGGAGGCCACATAAGTGGTTCAGGTAGCAACCAAGGGGGTATCTCGTGGGGTATCAGCGTGTCTCTTCCGGTGATTTTTCCTTCAAAAGTAGAGTTTTCTTGCATTCTAAGAAAAACCGACTTTGGTTGAATATCTGGAAATTCCTCTGCACCTAATTCTGTAGAGAAAAATGACATTTATGAAGTTCTTGTTCACTAGTAACTCAAACTTTTAACAACTTTGAGCAATCACTGGTCAAAAAAGAATGACCTATGTACTCATGAAATGGTAAATATCTTTTTGCAACACCCAGCTTGAAAGTTGAACTTTGTTGTGCACAAAGTATCTCAATTATTTTAGAATAACTTTGAACATTTATTCAGGATGTAAAAATATTTCTATTATCTCTCATAGCGCGTTTTGTGATTTAAAAAAAATGTTTAACCGAAAAAATCTTGAAAAAAACTTGACGTAAACGAAAAAAATAGAGATCAGGTTTGCATTGAGCAAGAAAAATTTAACCTCGTAAAAGACTCCTCCCATTGTGTGAATACATTGGTCATATTTTGTTGACGATATCTTATGAAATATTGCCTTCGCACTTGAAGTTGTTTTCATTGCATAAAAACCTTGAGTTGGAATTAGAAATTAGAAAAGAAGGTTGCCATTATGTTAACAAGAATTAAAAACCGGCAGAGACAACGTTGAAAAAAAAATCTGTTTGACTGGAATTTTTGTTCAAAGTGTGAGCATTTCCTGATACACTCTGTTATATGAAAATATTCGTGTAACACATTTGCTTTGGCAAGAATCTATTTTTGTTGATCCAAAGTTGTCTCTGCTAAGCCTTGAATTTTTAATATTGACTTCAGAAACATTCAAAGTTAGCTAAAATAATGTACAAGAATGTTTTCATTGATGATAAACGTTTGTTAGGAAACAGTGAAAGACAAACTTATTAATGATTATATAGACTACCATAATCAATCGGAAAATTCCATATGCAATGAAGTTGCAATTAAAATTGTTTCGGCCCCACCCGTGAGTATACTTTGAAAACTCACATATTTTATTTACTGATTTGAATAAAAGTTTCAGGAAAAGTATGATAACAGGAGTAAGAAGGGGTGTATAATCTGCTTATTCGCAGCGATTGAGTTAAAAAATTACAGTTTTTAATATTTTTTAGAATTATTATATTTTTACTTCTATTCTATTTATAAATGTTCGGTCATTGCAGTCTGAAATTTTGAATTTAATAATTCGAAGTATACCTCTGATTTGACATTATATTACAATATAAACCTTGGCAGAGATAACGTTGAATGAAAACAGAAATATTTTCATCCAAAACTGTGTTTATAGTATGACAAGAGTTTCCTGTCCTGATAACAACGTTATCTCTACTAAGGCTTCAATGATTCTACAAGAACTTGAAATTAAAAATTAATGATTATTTCGGACTAGAAACATATTAAATTGAAATCATTTTAGATTTCCTGTAAAATAAATAAAAATGAAAATAAAAATTCTTAATGAAAATTATTCAATTCTTGATGGCTTCCAGTTTGAAAGAAAGGAAAATTGTAGGTGATTCTCGTTTGGAGATCTTATAATTTTTAACCCAGGTGGAAAAGTTATGCACAGTGTAAAAAATCATGTATAATTCTCATCTGTTTTATACATTATTTCGATAAAACAGATGAAAATTATACATAATTTTCTCAACTGTGCATAACTTTTCCATTTGGGGATTATTTGGATGTTTGGACACTTTAGGATTCAACTATTCAAACTGAAGGCTCTTGAAGAAGTGAACATATGTTAGGACATGTATGAAATATTTGTTATAAACATTGAATGATTATAACATTTTATTATACTTACGTTTAAAATAAAGGAACCCGAAGAATGCAAGGAATAGGATTTCAGATATAATCTTCATTTTTTATGAATGGACACAATGATAGACAACTAAAAATTGACTTCCAAGAACTTCGATTGAACAACACTCCATAAATGACGGCTTTATATACTCGTACTAGGCCATGGCTATTCGCCTAGCTTTTCAGGAAGAATAACGATAATCTTGCAAACTTGATTGGCTGAGCTGAAAAATGGGAGGGGGGCCTGTTCATGCCGTCAGGGCTATTTGTCGAAAAAGCTGGATGAAAGACACTTCGTATTTACTAACTTTTATGACCCCTGTACGATATCAAAGTTGTATTTATTCTTTATTATACACAGAGTGGAAGAAGGTAGGTAGTTGATCTAAGACCTCGAAATTCTTATATTTGTTAGATTTATTACCCATAAAACCTTCAGAATCGTTGAAGATTACAATATATATTATAGATCGCACGGTGGAGATAGTAATAACAAAAATTAAAATTAAAAAGTTACACGAGTTTAGGAAAAATTTTTGGCGTGAAAGTAGAAAGAAAGCAAATACTGATTTGCCACATTATAGCCAGTGTCTGGACGTCATTACTGGATGTCTTCGCATCACTGATGGATGATTTCGAAGAAGATATTTTTACCAAAAATAAGATTCCAGGTACCGTTTTATTTTAGATATGTAGATGAAATTTTGTAGCGCTACCGGAAGACAAAGTAGGAGACGTTCTGCAAGTTTTTAATTCTAACGATTTTGGCATTAAATTCACACTAGAGCGAGGAAAAAATAGAGTAATAAACTTTCTAGATGTCACTTTTCAAAGGAATGATAGTCAACAAATAAATTGTAATTGGTACCGAAAACCTACGTGGTCCGGTAGATGCTGGAATTTTGATTCAAACGACGCCAAAAAATTTAAAAAAAAGTGTGATTCCTAATATGGTAGGCAGAGCGATTCTACTTTCCGACAAACAATTTCATCAGGATAATTTGCGACTAATAGAGGACACACTTCGTGACAATTTTTACCCGCAAGAATTTGTTAGAGAAAACATAAATCTCAAGTTGAATATCCTAAAGTCGGGGCCAAATGTCGAGGCCCCTTACTTTTCTTGATTACAACTCGCACAAAAAAAATCTCGGAAATGTATTTGAAAAGCGTCTGAAAGCTCAAAGTCTTCCGAATTCAACAACATGTTCACTTTTATCCTAAAAAACTTTTTTCAATAGTTAGAGCGCAACACGTCCCAAAAAACAGGGTTTTTGGCCTCCTTTTCCAAGGTTCTACTTTGACCTGTTCCCAGAAAGAGGGCGACCTTAGAAAATATCTGAAAAAATCCACAGATATTCTCCGAACATTCTTGAATGCAATGCATTTTTCAAAATGCTAAAATATGCAATAGTTTACTTTTTACAGGGGGACAAGCAACAGCAAAAAAAGTGCCCTTTCTCTGACAATAGTAATTTCAGAAGCAAGTGAAATGCCCGACACAGATGTGATTAAACGAAGCAGAGCTGTCTCAACGTCTTCAAGATACATTTACAAAGCGGGTCCTATGAAAATCGAACCCCAATTGCGAATACTAACCCAATTTAGAATATTTTCGGTAGAAAAAATTTTCAAAATAAATAAATTTCTCCATGAATCTGCCGAAAATTTCCTTATTCTCTTCAAGTTGATTTCGAATATTTCTTTTTTCTCAATTTTATCTTTTGAAATGCATTAGTCAAAATAAAAAATCCTTTCAATTTCCTTAGAAATATCAGGAAAATTTTTTTATTCTCTTCAAACCTATCAAAATTCTCAAAAAGCATGCAAATTTTATTTCGAAATCTAAAAAA
>JAUMHM010081440.1:0-13640 GCA_032362435.1 Melikaiella ostensackeni
ATAATACATTCATCTAAATAAAAAATTACGTGGATACTTCAATAATATGTAACATCAAAATTTTAAACATTCAAAAAAATATAAATTGATCAGTATCATGAAATTAAATAAATGAACAAAATTAAAAATTAAAATTCATCATCATATTTCATAAATATATACGTATAAGACACATAAACTATGTCAATATTTAATATAAAGCATTTTAACATTTAAAAAATTACTTAGCAACAATGTATGACTTTTGCACAATGAAAAGCCATATGATAATATATAAATGAATAACAGATGATATTAATAATAATTTAATGTGTATTATAATAAATTTTAACATTAAAAAAATTATAAAATTGAAGAAATGAAATAAAAAAATATGTAATAGTAAAAATGTCAGGAAATAAAATGAAAATTATACAATCTAATCATTTTTAATAAATATATACATATGTAAGTTATTATTTGAGTATTAGAAGTGTTAATTTTATAGTAAAATTGTGCATAATTCATTTTGCATAAATTATAAAGACAACAGTAATTTTTTTTGATTTTGTATCAAAATGCAACTATTTTAAAAATTGTTTGTTGAACAACTACTTTTAGTAACAGAAAAAATACATAAAAAAACGAAACCAAAAAAAATATATTTTAATTTTTAAAATATTAATTTAAAATCAGTGTAAAATAAAATAAAAAAACTAATGGAAGTCTCATCAAAACTGTTTGGCACAGTCAAAT
Organism: Melikaiella ostensackeni; assembly: GCA_032362435.1. Taxonomy (NCBI): domain Eukaryota; kingdom Metazoa; phylum Arthropoda; class Insecta; order Hymenoptera; family Cynipidae; genus Melikaiella; species Melikaiella ostensackeni. The sequence continues at coordinate 736 of JAUMHM010081440.1, forward strand.
TCTAATGTACATTTAAAATTTTGTATAAATAACTTTATATAATGTTTTAATTTTTAAAATAATTTTTATCAAAAATATGTTTGGATTACATATTTTAATGTATCATCAAAATTTGTTTCTATAAAATATATTTAAAATAGTAACGATAATGAAAAAAATCGCAAAACGAGTTAAAAAAATCGTCATTCTTAACAATCTGATCTACCATTTTTTTAAAAGTACATTTTGAAAATAGCTAAATTTTTATATGCTGAAAAAAAAATTATTTATGATTTTCACAGCTTTCAGATTTGTTTTCAATTTTCTGGACTTCATGAAATTTTAAATTTCTTATATATGAACAAAAATTAAAATTAAAAAAAAAATTTAACTAAGCATATCTTGCAGATTAAGAAACAAAAAGCTATACGATGAAAAATTTTATTTATTCTATTTTAAATCAGCAAAATCGCAAAATATAAATCAATCGATTTACTCAAAATTTTATATGCGTCATTAGGTCATCAGGGATAAATTTACAAAATTATATTTAACATTATTTTTATAACTTTTATAAAATACAAATAAAATGGTAACAAAAAAATGTTTGGTTCATTATTTAAAAAATGATAATAATAGGCGCGCGCATGTATTCTAATGTAATAAAATTTGAATTTGTACTCTCCCTTGAAATATAAATTTTTCTAGAAGATTCACTACTTTTCCTGCAACTTATCTTCGATCATCTTATTGTTAATAACTGTACGATTGAAGATTTTCAAAATCAGTAATAATAGTGATGCATTTCGTCAAAAATTATTTCTTAATGAATGACAGAAATAACCAATAAGATTTTTCAAGAAGAAAATACTATTTTTAGGTTATTTGAATCATATTTTATCTGTTCTAATTTTATCTCTGGTATAAACCTGTCAAAAACCAATTTTTACTTTTGAAAGTTCAAATTTCAAGTTTTTCAAAAGAAAAAGGAATGAGTAAAGCAACCATAAAAATTCTTGTACTTCCATGCTCGTTTTTATTAGATGAAAAAAGTCTTATTTGACAGACATGAATGTTCTTTACAGAAGACTCTTGCGATCCGCACTTTTACGATTGGGGATTTTCAAATCAGAAATACTTATTTACTTCACTGAAAACCTTTTTTCAATAACAGACATAAATAAACAATAAGATTTTTCAAGAAGAAAACACTATTCTCAGGTTACTTGAATCATATTTCATCTCTCATATAAAGGTGTGAAAAACCAATTTCTACCTTTGAAAACTGAAAAATTGAGTTTTTGAAAAAAAAGGATTGAGATTAAAAAATGTTGAAAGGTCACTTTGTAGCGATTTTTCTGTGGAATAATTTTGCAATTATGACTTTTTTTCATATCTCGCTTCGTTTTCAAGATAAAGTTGAAATTTGGATTTTTTGAATTTAAAAATGGATTTTTTTGAAAACAGCCTAAACAAATATTATGTTTCTTATTGAATAATAGTTGGGTTACATCTCAGACACAACATAAAGAACATCATATTTGGTGTTCGCACCTTCGGGTTGAAGTCATTTCAAGTTATAAATGAAAAAATAAGATTTACCTTCATCAGGACTCGAAAATTTGTAATTGAGCGGTTGGGTGCAAGAACAGCCTACCTGTATTTAAGCCCAATGTTGTACAGTTGTAAGTCCAATTACGTGACAAGATGCTCACGAACTATCTGCCGGTAAAACAGTGCAAGACGCAATGACAGCTGATGACAGCCGAATAGAAATCGTAAACACAAAGTTTTGGGTTAGATGAAGAGTCAAGTTTTGGGAGATCGTGGAAGTTTATGAAGGTATATCCAATATTTTTTATTAAATAACTCTTGAGATTGTTTAATGAAGCGAAATTGGATATTCAATTTTAAAAGTAGTTAAAAGTATAAAAGTGTTTGGGAAATAATCATAAATTTTGTAATTCAATTCGAGATTATGTTTACTGCATTACGCTTTTACAACGGTAATGTTTATAATTTATTATTTTATTTGTATAAGACAAAGAAATACTAGTCTTTTAATTTTAAGAGTATTAAAAATCAGCAATGCGTTTAAGTCTCGCACTTGGCTCTGAACTTCTATTATAGGTATTATGCACTCAAATTATTATTGTATGAAGAAAAAATAATTGATGTACATGCATTCAAGAAAAAGGTGCCAGCAGTAAAGAATAAAACTGAGTAGTTACATCAAAGTAGGGGTCCTTCAAAATAAATTGTTGTCCATTCTCTAAATTTATAAATATCTTCCAAGTACGTAAAGCTGTTTTCATTTATTTTCAGATTTGTTTAAGTAAGCTCGTGCAATTTTTATTGTTACTGTTCTGATTGTTGTGATTGGAATCTAAATGCATTTTACATTTTTAGCCGTAACATCTTGGAAATATCTTTCAAAAATATTTATAAATAATGTCTGTATTAATATTATTGTTATTTTCAGGAGAGGATGAAAATAATCATGAGGGTTCCATTGTTTGTGCATATTTTATTATACGCATTCTGAAAATGTCAAGACAAATTTCCTCATTTATTCTTTAGAAATCATATTCATTCACCTAGCCATATTACTTTTTTTATAAATAGGTATAACTCTTCCGAGACTCTCCAAGTCATTAAAAATTCTCTGCACTCTATTTATATTAAATTATATTTACATGAAAAATTAAAAACCTGTTTCGAAAATAGAAGGTACGTAATTATTTTCATTTAAATTCAACATTCCCCTTGGACTAAAGATTTTAACCTGACGTACCAATCAAAAATCAGTTTTACTGAAATCAAAAGAACGTATTCTCATTTATTGAATATCAGGAGATTTCTTGAAACATTTAAAAACAAGTTCAAAAAACTTATCAAGGACATCACATCTTTGATTCTTATTTCGCAACTCCAATCAGCTGGTGATCATTATCATAGTATTGTTTTCCAGACATACTAGCAGCGAACAAAGAAAAGTACTGCCGTATTAGTTATAAATTTATTCATAGGAAGGATGTCATTAGTGCTTTTGTTGGACTCAAGAATAAGAATGTGATTCGTTTAATAAAAACAAAGTTTTTAATGCAAGTAACAACCAAGTAAAACAATTTTTGACGAAGATGAAAAATGTTTGCTGTAAATTAAACACATTTTTTAGCTTCTCGAAAAATTGTTTATTTTCAATGGTTCTTGCATGAAAAATCTTTTTTAATATTCCAATATGGGCCAAACTGGCGTTAATACTTTTAATTTTTTATTTTGCATATGAAAAACTGTTTTCCGTGTCAGTAATAACAAAGAAGTCTTATTGACACCCCTACTTCAAAATAATATTTCTGAACTACATTAAACATAGTAGTTTTTCCCCCACTTAATTTTACTCGAAAAATTAACTGTTTCAAGCTGTTTAAAAGTATTGAATTTTAGAACTGTTGATTTCCCCAGAAGAAAATACTAAATAATAGTTTTATCAACTTTTTACTGACAATATTAGTGTGAACAGGTAAAATGATTTAAATCGCGCTTCTGTTTATATTAATGACCGAATTTATTGTAAATCGGGCAGGCAGTCCATGCTCAAGACACAGAATCATTTGCCACTCAAATATATCTTATTTTTCAAAGGGAATAAGACGACACGTATTTTACGAATTTGGAAAAAAATGGTTTAAGAAAGTTATAAGTATTTGAATTTTTAAATTTGAAAACGCGGATTATAAAAAATAGTCACAATTTTTGTCAAATATGTGATATTTTCTAGCTGATATAGATATTAATTTTTTTCACTACGATTCTGTTAGAATTTCTCGTCCTCTTTCAAAATCCGTTGTAAACTTTTTAAAAAGTTAAAAATTGGCAAAATCACGGTTATTTGTCTGGAAATATTCAAAGTTAGTGATAGGAACTCCAAACGGGAACTCTGATACTCCCTCTTCGCCCCCCGGGGTACCCAGTTCGTGACGGATGATACCCCATGACAAGAAGAAAAAGAAAAAATGCTACGATTGGAAACTGGGCGTCATTTTTTTATATTTATCAATTTTGTTTATACTGCTAACTTTTCAGTGTCGATAACATTTTCAGATTCTCGGGTATCCGAATTTTTGTTCATTACTCGGTGCTGGAATTGGATTGAAGGTCCGGAATTGTCTGAGGCGTGGTTCTCTTTGAAATTCAATTTATTAAGTCTTTCGCAGTCCACGGCTACAATCGCTGCACACACACACACAAATGAAACACCGCACTCGTTGCGCGCACTTGTACTCAGTTCAATCACTATACTCGTTGCACACACTTATTCACTGTTCAGATGCCACACACGTACTGACGTGCTAAGATGCGTCGGGAGGTTAGGTGCCGACCGCCGTGGGCGGTTGATCTCCCTGCTGCTGGTCGGTGGGCTCTCGATCGTGGTCCTGTTGGTCGAGGGTTCCGTTGTCCTAGTCCTGGCCTTTTGACGGCAATTTCATCAGCTTTGTGATGGGTCGGATGTAACAGCTGTCCGCTGTACGCACCGAGGCAACACGGACGAGGCCATCCGGTCCCGTGTGAACGGCAGTGATCCTCCCGAGTGGCCAGGTTCCGTTGGGGTTGATAAGGCGAGGGTCGATAATGACGACCATATCGCCGACCGCAAGGTTTGAGCGGGGTCTGCGTGAGGGGTCTGCAGTTTAGGACCCTCTCGATGTTGACGAACAGCGTGGTGAACTCCTCGAATGTGAGCTTGCGGGGCTTGGCGACTCGTCTCAAATGGCGCTTCACAGACTTAACGCCCGCGTCCCGAAGTCCGCCAAAGTCGGGCGCCGAGGGAGGGATGAAGTGCCAGGTGATGCCCTGCTGGGCAAGTTTTCCCTCGACGAGTCCCTAATCCATCTCCATGTCGCGTAGCAAGCGACGAAGTTCCGTGTTCGCCCCGCGAAACGTGGTACCGTTGTCGCTCCACATCTCTTGGGGTTGTCCGCGTCGGCCGGTGAAGCGGCCGAGTGCTCCGATAAAGCTCTGCTTCGTGAGGTCGCCCGTGAGTTCCAGGTGCACGGCCTTGGTGTCTAGGCAAATGAAGAGGGCAACATATCCCTTAGTCGTCGTCACTCCGCGGCCCTTTGTTCTGAGGATGTCAAATGGGCCGGCGCAGTCCACTCCGGTTCGGAAGAAGGCCCATGACGGAGTCACCCGGGCAGCCGTTAGGGGGGCCATGGCTTGCCTCATTGGCTTAGCATTATAGTAGGCACAGACTGTGCAGCCTCGGACGTGTTTCCTGACCGTGCTCTTCCACCGATTATCCAGGCGCGTCGGATGGCGCGAAGGTACGTCGCGCGGGTGCCAGAATGTAGGCTTCAGGGGTGAGCCCAGTCGATGATGAGCCGTGCAAGGTGGCTGCGTCTGTCCAAGATGATCGGGTGTTTTTCGTCAGGAGGAAGTGCCGAGTTACCGAGCCGGCCGCCGACTCGCAAGAGGCCGGTGTCGTCGATAAAGGGCGCTGGTCCTCTCAGCGGACTGCCGCGGCGGATTGACTGACCCCGCTGGAGTTGTGCAAGTTCGGGCCCGAAGTGTAGGTTCTGGCTCGTTTTGACATAGATCACATATTCTCGGTACAGTTCGTCGGCTCTTACGGGAGCACAGACTGGGGGCGTGGTTGGATCGATCCGTCGACGGAGCCCTCGTCTGCTGCGCGCCATACCTCTGAGGAGTCCATTCAGACTCGAGAATTTGTCGGTCGGATGCTCGTCGGTTGGCGTCGCTTGGGCGACCGCGCACCCGAGATTGTTTGGCTCGGTGGGTGGTCTGGGTATGGAACTCGAGGGTGCCCAGCTGTGAGTGAGCCAGGCGTCTTCATCTTGCTTCAACTGGTCGAGTCCTTCCCACCACAGTCTGGATTAAGAAAGGTCCTGGATGTCAGTGCCTCGGGTGGCGATATCGGCAGGGTTTTCGTTGGTTGACACGTAGTGCCATTTGGCGTCGGGCACGAGTTTGTGAATGTGCACGATATGGTCGTCCACCAAGTTATTTCCTGTCAGAGCGTAGGAGTGAAGCCAATGGAGCACTACCTGGGAGTCACCCCAAAGGTAGCAGTCGGCTAAGGGAATGTCCAAGCTTGCGGCTGCAAAGAGGCGGCTCGCGTCCACGAAGGCGTGCAGCTCAATCCTTCGTGACTTGTGCTGTTAAATCCAGCGTTGGATAATGATATGGTCCGCTTCCTTCTTCGTCTTCTGGAACGAGAGCCACTTGCAGGCCCAGGGTTCGGGCACGCGCGTGTCCCAGTCTAGTTTGGCTCGCCACAAATCTTGGATCAGCATCTTGGCGACCACCGTGACTGGAGCGAGCCACGCAGTTGGATCGAAGATTCAGGCCAGCTCGGCGAGGATCGTCCTCTTGGTGAGTTGACGGTCGCTATGTGCAGGCGGAGGAACAAACAGGAAGCAATCCTGCGCCGGGTTTTCTGCACCGCTGAGGAAGTCGTCGATGTACAGATCCCTGACGACGGCGTCGACGGCCTCAGGCAGATTGGCACCCTCATCTTGACGAAGCTGCTTCAGGGTTCGAAATGCCAGGTATGGTGCGCTGGCCCCTTCATAGGTGACCGTCAGGAGGACGTAGTGAGTTGCTGGGATGTCGGGGCTCGGGCACCACAGGATTCGCTGGAGGTGGATGTCCTGGTGTCGGACCCGGACCTGTCGAAACATCATTTTGATGTCAGCGCAGTAGGCGATTCGGCGAGTTCTACAACGGTGACCACGACTGCAAGGTCGTTCTGGAGTTTGGGGCCAGCATACATCATGTCGTTAAGGCTGTATCCGTTGGTTGTTGGGCGGGAGGCATTGAACACCTCACGAAACTTGCCTCCTTCGTCGCCCCGTTGCCAAATCCCATGGTGGCAGATGTAGCACACTGGTTGTGGACAGTCTTGCCGTTCTTCGGGCGTGACGGGATGCATGTGGCCGTGTTTGATGTTGTCCTCCATGAACCGTATGTATGCATTGGCTGCGGTGCCGTCCCAGCTCGTCCAGGAGTCGCTGAGTCCCTGCTGCCGACTCCTTCTTCAGGGCCTTCATGTGGAATATCACCCTGAGGTGGTCGTGCACTAAGGCCCGTCGCTAATCATAGCGAGACTCCAGAGTGGCCCAAGCTGTCATGTAGTTCGGTCCGGTGATTGGGATGTTGTTCAGCGCTTCCTGCGCTTCCCCTTGGATGCACGAGTTGAGGAAGAACAGCTTCTCGACGTCGTTCAAGGTCGGATCGTCGTGCACAAGTGCGTGAAAGAGATCACGGAAGGACTCCCAGTCCTGTCGTCGTCCACTGAGCTGAGGCAGCCCAATCCTTGGCAGTCTGGCTGATCCCCGGGCACCGTAGACTGAAGCTGAAGTTCCAACGGAGGCGGGGCAGGTGTTGGGGCGAGCCTGCATATCGTACAGCCGACCTTTGACGGTCGTGTAAAGGTCCTTGGCCACCGTGTAGTCATCGTTGATGGAGTAGTCGCTGTCCTGCGTCTCCGGGTAGTGAAGTAGCTCCACGTGGTTTGTCGTGAAGTGTCTCCAATATCCGTCCAATATCTCGAGGCTGCTGAGCGTCAGGCCGGCGGTACATTCGTCACGGGGCCTGTCCAGGATCTTTCGAACTGCTTGGCGCAGCACGGCGAATAATGTGCGTTAAGCCACGCGTCGGCTTACATGTTGCGCGCGAGGCAGAGCTTGGTCTGATGCCCCTGGTGAGGAAGGCGGTGTAAGACCGATTCTACAGAGAAAAGCAGTTCCTGAAGTGACGCGCAAGGCAGGCTTGAACTGATGTGCAAGACACTGTACCGGAGCCAAGGGGCCGCGATGTCGCATCGCGGCTCCTGAAGCGATGCACAAGACAGGCTGAAACCTGATGCGCAAGGCGCTGTACCGTAACCAAGAGACCGCGATCTCGCATCGCGGCTCCTGAAACGATGCGCAAGACAGGCTGGAACCTGATGCGCAAGGCGCTGTACCGTAATCAAGGGGCCACGATCTCGCATCGCAGCTCCTAAAGCTATGCGCAAAACAGGCTGGAACCTGATGCTCAAGACGCTGTACCGTAACCAAGGGGCGGGTGCCTTTCCCTTTCCTTTCTTTGACCTTCCGTGAAAATTTAAAGTTATCGAAACGTCAATAAGTGAGTTAGATTATTTTTGTTATTTAATTGGAATTATTTACACATATACTCGAAGCTATGACACAAAACCAAAGTCACTAAATCCAATCAATCGCTCTATCCCGAATGTCATTGTATCTCGCAAGGTTTCCTTTTTGAATCAATTGCTCTGTTACCTTCTCTCCTTTTTCGGTAGGAGAGGAAAATCCAACCATCATATCTCTAATTTTGTGTACATCCTTAAGTTGATTAAATAAACGCAGAACCTTGATGAAATTATTTCTGATAAGCGGAAACGATGTTTTCAGTTTGAGAGATTGCAGGAATTGTTCCTGCAATGAGAAGGTCTGGGATTTCGGATAGTCGGGTTGTAAAGTGATTGCCGCAATTACTTTCAGACCGAGTGGGGAGCAAACGTTAGAGTCCCTTTTCTGGGAAGGATTACAAAGAGGCTTCAAATCTTTGTGATTGTATTCGTGGAGGGTCGTCTTCGCGGGGATCGGGGTTATTCAGGTTTCCGATGCACACTGGCTCGTATAACAGGCAATTAATTGGATTATCTCTACAACTAGTTATCGGCACGCGAAAGGTTACCTTGTACACCTGCCGTTTCAAGGTTCAGGCTGATCCTAGAGATTTTAGGGTTCAGGAAATCAGGTATGCGTATCGTGATTGTTTCCTATTGACCAATGACCCTCAAAACCAAGGACACTTTTCGAGTGAGGGACAACAATGAGCACCAGCAGTATATAGAGATAAAATGAATGCAATTTCAGTTCACGTGAAGTATCAAATTTTGATTCATTTGGGTCGAGAGGCAAGATACCAGGAATGCGTTGATTATGTAAATGTTCGAGAAAAGTTTGCATAAATTGTGAACATGAAGCTTACTCAGTTGTCCGGTGGCTGGGTCCATGGCGACGTCCAGGGTGGCGGAGTCCATGGCGACTGCGGCAGAATGGCGTCACGGGTGTGCAGGCTCCGCATGAGAGATCCGGCTCGAAGGACCAATGTTAGAATTGGATTGAAGGTCCGGAATTGTCTGAGGCGTGGTTCTCTTTGAAATTCAATTTATTGACTCTTTCACAGTCCACGGCTACAATCGCTGCACACACTTACATACAGATCAAACACCACACTCGTTGCACGCACTTGTCCTCAGTTCAATCACTGTACTCGTTGCACACACTTATTCACTGTTCAGATGCCACACTCGGACTGACTCCCACCTCAGGGGGACAGTGCATCGACAGGCCGAGAAAGTAGGAGTGGGGCAAGCGGAAAGGGTGTGGCGCACCGCAGAAGCGCCAGGTGGGCTTCCGCGAATATCTGGATTCAACACAGTCTAAATAAACAAATTTTTTGAAAATTTAGGACTCAAAATGAGACTTTGAAAACATGAGACGTAGCGAGCATGAGCCCATCTTTTTTCTGTGTGTTTAATTAATGAAGAACATAATATGCAGAGTTTTCATTAATTACGTAAGGGTCATTTTTAGAATTTCTGACCTTTATATCAGACAAACAGAAAAGTTGATTTTTAACCAAGAAATATGAATTTTCAACTCAGAAAGATGAATTTGCTACCATAAAAGATGAATTTTCAATCCAAAAGGACGAATTTTTAATAAAACAGTTGAAGTTTCGCCCAAAAAGATAACTTTAACAAAATAGTTGAATTTTCGATAAAATAATTAAATTTTTAACAAAATAGTTGAATTTTTAACCAAATAGTTGAATTTTTGACCTACCAAGATGCATTTTTAGCCAAATGGTCGAATTTTCAACAAAAAAAGTTGAATTTTCGAGCGAAAAGGATGACTAACGAAATAGTTGAATTTTCAACAAAATGATGAAACTAATTAACATAACAAGATGAATTTCCAACTAAAAATGGAATAAGTAAATTTTCAGATAAAAAATTAAGTTTTAATTGAATGAACAACTAACTTTCAACAAAGTAGTTGAATTTTTAACCAAAGAGGTAAATACTTTAAAAAATTAATTTTTACCAGAGTAGTTTAACTTTCAAACAAGATAGATGAATTTTTAACCAAATTGCTTAATTTTCTACCGAAAAATAAATTTTTTACCAAGAAGATTAATGTTCTGCCAAAGAAGACGATTTTTTAACAAAATTTTAAAAATTTATGAATTCAAAAAAACGAATTATCTACAAAACAGTTGAGTTTTAAACCCGAAAATATGATTCTTCAACAAAAACGCTTGAGAAAATCAATTATCAACTGAAAAAAAACGAATTTGTAAAAATAATAGCTAGATCTTCAACCAAATAGTAGAATTTTTAACCAAAAGAGATGAATTCTGAACCAAAAATACAATAGCAAACTTCACAATTAATAAAAATCAGGCTGCGTCTAGTCGTCCCGAAATTCGGGACGACAAGCAATTTCGCACTTTTGGCTAGTCATCCCAAATTTCGGGATGACTGGTATTTTTCACACATTTGACTAGTTTTCCCGGAAAATGCGCTTTTATAGTCTCATTTCTTCTGATATATAATTTTCCCAATCCTTTATGTTCAACTGCAAATTTTTTAAGGAAATAGTGTATAATAAAATATACATAAAAGAGGAATTACTTTCAGTCGAATCTCTTCTCTTTTTCTTACAATAAGTGAGTCGCTTTAACCACTGCACCACGGCGAATTACAGTACAAAGAAAATTAAACCCTGTAGTAATTCGGCTGAAGGTAATTCTTGTTTTATGTATATATATATATTTTTTTTTTCAATTATATGCAGCAGAACTCGAAGAATGTGTGAAAAATTCTAGTTATCCCAAAATTCCGGACGACTAGCCTGAAGCGCAAGATTTGCTAGTCGTCCCGAAGTTTAGGGTGATGAAAAAATTCGTTTGAATAAGTTAAAGTTAAAGCTAAATGACTATACTTTATAAAACATAACCTAACTTTTAGTTTAATTACTTTTTTTAAATTTAGTTTTATTTAAGGACGAATAGCAGTTTTGCTAATCTTCGAGTAACTCAAGAGGAGTAAAATTTAAAAAATACATGATTTTCGGAACGACTAGCCAAATGGTTAAAATAGTCTAGTCGCCCCGAATTTCGGAACGCCGAGACACTTCGTAAAAATTAACTTTCAACGAGAAATGAAAAGGGTTTTTTATTGGACTTTATTAATTCAACTCGCATTTAAGCGGAAAACGCGAAAAAGGGAAAACAGGGGAAGTTTCTTGAAAACAGGGGAAAGAATAGGAAATTTTTTAAAAAGGTAAAAAGAGGGAAATAGGGGAAAGATTATGAAGTCTGTTTCTAGATGCCTTACCTGTAAAATAAAATCACTAATTTTCATCTTTTCAAGGATTTCGACAAATTGTTATTCACATTTATATATTCCACGTGTGATGTCACATTCTGCGTTACCCTCCCCCATTAAAAATCGTCAGGAAACCTGGTAACCCCCTCCCTTTCCCGACAGTGCGTTGTGAATTTCGGTGACTAGCCGCCCTTTCCAGTTTCCTTGCGTTCCCAGAAAATATGTGTCCTACGCTCTCAGAATTTCAGTGAACTTATACTTTGTACTGTATACCTTTTTGAAGTCACCAATAAAATCAATATTTTTCTACATTTTTAATTTTCTCAATATAAAAATTAAGCAGTAAAATAGAAGTTATTTGATGTTCTCAATCTAGTTTACTCTTAGATTTCATAATTGCAGAAAGAATCCAAGGAAATGCCGAACGAGCAATAAGATACACCACTATTCGCGGATACGATGACTTGCACAGTACTTTGAGACAAAATTTAAAACAAATTGGCTCAGTATCAGCCCTGAGAAGCAGACTAGAAAGCTGTAAACAAGGGATAAATGAAACTACACCAAACTTCAACTTAAGATTCAGACAGATAGTTAATGAACTTAAGTACGCGGTACAGTCAGAACATGCTAGTTCCAAAGAAAGAAAAATAGCAATAAATATCGAAGAAAAGGAAAGTACAAAAAGATGCATATTGAATGTAAAAAGAGAAATTAGACTACAAATTAAAGTACGAAATCCTAGTAACCTGCAAGAGGCCCAAAACATGGCAATAGAATCTGAAATATGGCTTAAAGAAGCTCAGCCGGCACGACAACGAATAATCCCACGGCCACCAATGAGTGTTAGCATACGTCGACCCACACTTCCACAAACTCCACGGCCTCAAGCAAATACAACACCAAGAGTTCCAAACCAAAATATCACACTAGCAGACCGCACTAAAATGAAGTGCCACAAATGCGGAAATCTCGGTCATTTTGCAACACAATGTTCTGCAAAACCCGAAAATTTTCGATACAGTCAGTCTTTCAAACGAGCACCCCAAGTGAGGACAATTCGAGAGGAAGCAGACAATATAATAGACAGCAACTTAATGACGGAAGAAGAAATGATAGAACAGACAGAGTACAAGGACCTAGCCGAGTCTCAGCAGTATGTGGACAACTATTGTCCATTAGAGGAAGAAGAAGAAATCGCACAGAATACAATTTATTAGTTGACTCAGGGGCATCGATAAACATTACAAAGAGAAGCGAATTACTGGACAAATTCGAGAAAATAAAATTTCTGAAGAACTTTGCAATGGGCAACGACCGACATCAGTCATCAGTCAGATTTTCAGCTTCATAGCTTGCTATTTGTTGAAGTGACGCCGTATTGTGTACATCTATCTTTGTGTGTGGTTTCGATTTTTCACAAAAAAAATGTGATCGACTTTGCATCAACGAGTTTGCATTAAATTTTGTGTTAAAAATGGATTTAACGGTGCGCAGA
>JAUMHM010081480.1:0-13638 GCA_032362435.1 Melikaiella ostensackeni
TCAACAGAAGTGTTAATCCTGTCAGAGGCTACATTATTATTTGTATTATTCATTGTTCAAAGCATTCACCTAACTACAACTTAATGCGAGAAATTCATTCCGTATGTATGAAATCATGTGCAAATTTAGCAGCTAAATCATCATAAGTCGAAGTGTTCATTCATAACGTGAGTCCCACCAAACTTCGGTCATGCAAAGGAAAGTATGAAAATCAAGCCAGGAACAGAAGAGTTATGATCGGTTCATGTTGTACACTGAGGAGGGCACCAGTATCCTGCAGCTTGGTCTCCAAGATGGAAGAAGATCATTAAATCCTCCAAAAATGTGACAAGGAATCTCAACAAAGAATAAGAACTGAAAAGTTTCATAGACTTCTCTGAATTACACGTGAAAATTTTTGGAAAAGTACAAAAAAATATTGAAAAATAAGCGCATGGAAGAAATTGACGTGATTTTCTTTTCAAATAATTTCTTAAATGCTGATACGAACAGCCTTTGAGAACGATTTTCATTATACTGTTCAATACAGGATGCTTGAGGTGTAATGTGATGCCTTTACGGTACTCATTTTCATCCCCCTGAAGAGACTTTTAAAATTCGTTGCATAAATTTAGGAAAATCTCTTCTCCTTAAAAACTAAAGTCTTGGGGAAATTTATGTTTGCCAGATAATGAAATAGAACAAAACTGTAATTTCAGAAACTAGTGCGATCTTTGAAAAAATTAGGAGTGTCTTAACAAGCCTTCCCCACGTATGGTGATCATCTGCAAAAGCGTTGCAAGCCATGTGTGGCGCATGGCAGTTTAGCCGATTAATTCCACTTCAGAAATAGGTAAACCGTCCAGAACCTTACTCGACCCACATTAAGATTTCTGCACGACTTGTTCTCTGTAGACACGATAACTGTCGAAAAAATTATCCGATTGAATTGTCCTTTGGCAATCAGGCCTAAAGAGGAAGGACGAGTTTGTTAAACAGCCATTTTTTACCAACGTTACTGATTTTATTCATGGTAAATGCATTTTAGAAAATAGAAAATTGTATTTTCCAGCAAAACTGTACCAGATACGAGAAAAATGTTGAGATGGATGATTGCTTATCTCAAAAAGGTCTATGAATTTACTCTGCACCATTTTCTTGATGAGATGCATAGTGTTTTTTTTAGTCGAGAAAAATGTTATTAAAAATAAATGATTTCCCGCTAAGCTTTACGAAGTACGAAAAAAGTCTCAAGAAGCAAAATTGTTTGCCCTGAAAAGGTCTACAAATTTTCTTCAGACAAGGTTCTAATGAAACGCCTATTTCTTGGTTTGATCGTGAAAGGTAACGTTAAAAAAATTTAATTTTTGGGAAAACAACAGAAGATACAAAAAATGCTAAATGCTATTGAAAATAAAAAATTCAAATTTATAGAAAGACGACACAAGATACAATGAAATATTTGACGACGAAATTTTCCACCTAAAACCGAAATTCCATTCATTAATTAGGCTTCAATTCTATCACAAGTTGATTGAGAATCAATCTTTTCATATTATTCTATTTTTCAAACAAAAGAAGAAAATTTTCCACTGAAAACCGAAATTCCATTCATTAATTAGACTTTAATTCTATCACAAGTTGATTGAGAATCAATCTTTTCATATTATTCTATTTTTCAAACAAAAGAAGACATATATAATGATCCAAACAATCATACATTCATAGAAATCGCTAACTTCATAACTATTCTTCGAACAATATTTGAACAAAAGCAAATATGCTTTGAAAAAAATCAATTTAAACATTTATGCCTCAACATGATGAAATCTAAATAGTATTCATAGACTACCTTGCAGATTGGAATTAGTCTTGAGCTTTGTGTCTCTATTTTAAAATATTCATTTAGATCGAAGTGAAATCTACCACCTTATGAACCCTTTCATGTACCAAAAACACAACACAAAAAGGCTTGGAAATCAGAATTAGACTCCAATGGTCAACAAAATATGTCACATGTGTCCATGAAATGAGATATATCATTTCCACAGTAGTTTTCTGCGCTGAATCCTAATCTGGACTCACAAAAAACCTTATATTTAACTGAATATCATTTATTTTTCAGTCAACTGCATGCCACTCTCTTCTTTTTTTGATACAAAAAAAATTTCAAAAAAGTTTATAGTTCCAGCTGTAACTGTTCGAAAGATACATGGCAGAGAATTTGTTTCTTTCTATAGAGTTGCCAGTTTGACGGCTCACACGTACTTGAGGCGATTCATTGTACTGTCTCTTGTATCTCATTGCATTAAAGTCTACAATATTTGCAACATTTACAATATTCACAGAGTTCACAGTATTCACAGGGGAGACGCGCATGTGCCATGTGCACTTTTCCCCCAAACGATGCTCTGTGTCAGGGTACGTGACGTTTAGGCGCCACCATTCAGGCGCGGCCGTTTAGAAGCGGGACATTTAGGCGCCGAGACATTTAGCTGCCGAACATTTAGGCGCTGCGCAGTTTAGGCACTGAACTTTTAGCCGCCAGGACGTTAAGACACCAGATCGGCGAAACGGCTTGAGATCGAATAAATTGAATTCTCACAGTCCACTGTTTTATGTTATCCCGCACCGACTTATCATTGGCCGCTGATTGCGGAGTGGGGCATGACTTACTTGTACTGGTCGTTGAGGTCAGAGTGTGACTTAAAGTATTTCAGTGACTCGTCACAGGGGTGCTTTCCACTCCTACTGCCCATGAGACGTTGGGAAGGGGAAGTTATGTGTCCTACATTATTGATGTGACCAGTCACAGGGGTGCTCTCCCGCCTCCCACGAGACGTTGGAAAGGAGAAGGTATGTGGTCCACATTATTTCTGTGACAATGGCTCGGCGCCTGAAAGTCCCGGCGACTGAACGGCTGTGCGCCTACACGACATGGCGGCTGAAGGGCCTGGCGCGTAAACGTCCCGCGTCTAAATGTCCCGCGTCCAACTTGCGGCGTCCAAACGGCCTCACCTAAACGGCGATGCCTAAACGTCCTGCTCCGTCTGTATCACGTGTGCAGCGACGTCGTGTGAATACTTTGAACACTGGATACTGTAAATTCTGTGAATATTGTAAATATTGCAAATATTGTAGACTTTGATACAATGAAATACAAGAAACAGTACAATGATTCGCCTCAAGTACTTGTGAGTCGTCAAACTGGCAATTCTATAGAAAGAGACAGCTTCTCTGCCATGTATCTTTCGAACAGTTACAGCTAGAACTAAAAACTTTTTCGAAATTTTTTCTGCATCAAAAAAAAAGAGACTGACATGCAGTTGACTAAAAAATAAATGATATTCAGTTAAATATAAGGTTTTTTGTGAAACCATTTTTTTCCGTGTTTTTTTGTACTTTTTCCTAATTATACGCCCTTTTATGATACAATGTATGATTTTTCGAAACAATTTTTAATTTTAAAAAATCTCGAAAACCTGACGCCCTGGGAAAAAACAGAGGCCAGATTTGTATTCAGCACATAAAACTACTCTGGACATGATATATCTCATTCCATGAACACATAGGTCATATTTTGTTGACCAGTGCTTCCAACTACCTCTTTTCTGGCTCATTAGAGACAAATTTTCTACACCTCTAACTGAAACAAATAATGATGATAATAATAAATACGCTAATCTATTTTGTTTAGTGATAAATATTATTAATCAAGCGAATTGAGGTACATAAATTAATATACCATCATTATAATAGAGTTCAACCTAATATAAAAATTTTCTTGAACCTGTAAAGATTTCTCAATGTTTAATAACTCGAATGAAAGGTGAAATCTTAAAGACATCTTGTGTGAAATATCAAATTTATATATTTATTTATCGATTTTGTTGATTATTTTTACCTAATATAAGTGTTTCCACGGTCAGACAATTAATGGACATATACACTGTCGTGAGTACCTTTTCTATATTGATAAAAGATATTTTATTGCATGTGTGAAGCGTAAGTGTAACTGTGAAGTAAACGTTACTTTATCATTACTTTGTACAAGTCATTTTGACTTCCCAAAAATTGAATAATGGTCCTTCAATTATTAATATTTAGAAAATTAAAATTTTTTTCTCAATTTGAGTAAAATAATAAAGAATCAAAAGTTTCAAAATTTGTAGATAAAAACAAGTCGGTTAATACATCCGTTAACTGTTTGAGATACATAGTTTACCATTTAATATAGTAGTTGTGAATTTCAAAACTGTGAATCTGTCATTACAGACAAGAAATACATCAAGCTGCAAGTAGTGAAAATAGATGTAATTTTTAGAAAAATTTAATCTAATCATTTTTTTATACTGTTATAACCACAAATTCAAATTCACACTTTGGCATTTTCTCATTATTTGGTAAATTGTGCGTCTTGGATCACGGAAAAAAATATCTTCATGATTAATAGAGAGCTGCAACTATTACCAATCTGTAAATTTTGTAAAAAAGATTGCAAGGTACACACAAAAAATCACAAATAGAAAATAGACAATAAACTACCACATTTCCGGCTTACTAGAGACAAACGTACAACAAAATGAAAAAAAAATCATTTCAGTTGGAAATATTAGGAAATAAATGATCCCCAAGGCTGCCACACAGTCACTAAAGTGAGTTAGTCACTTTTTGCTCAAATCACTTTTCAGTCACTTTTTTAAGCTAATGTCTCTATACTTTAGTTTTTAAAATGAAAATATCACTTTACTCACTTTTCATTCAATAAATTAACCCAGGGATTAACCACTGTCGAATTCAGACCTGTATCTACTTCTGAATTTTCTTGAATCCTTTTGAAATATTTTAGGGTACTTTGAAAAGTTGTGAGAATTTTTTTATAGAGGATCATTTATAGATTCCTGTGAGGTGTGATTCAAGTTTGTTCGTTAAAGTAGACGAACAAAAGTCTTTCCGAAAAACAATTAGACGCATTTACAGGATAAAATGCTCATTGAATGCTCAATGCTCTCAAAGAGATGTTGATATTTTTGCAAAGCAGCCAATCCCGTTCGGTGTTCCAAGCACTCGCAGTCTTTTTGTTTGAATTACGCACTGGAAACTCTGATGAAATGCTTTCTTCTATCTTGCAGTTAGAAAGTGAACATGATGTATCCGATTATTCTGCCAGTGTAAGAAAATCTTCAAAAAATTACGTTTTGCCACATCATTTTGGTTCAAGTTCCCTTAATAGAGATAAACTTAATTAAGATCATACAACTGATGTAGCAAAAAAATCGTTCGACATTAACGATCAATCATTTCTAATTTATGATGAAACGTACGCTAGACATCAAAAGAGCACTAGTAATGAGTATCAGAGGAAATCTTACTCTTGGCACGACTGACGGCTACATTGTTGAAATGCTTGGAC
Source organism: Melikaiella ostensackeni (assembly GCA_032362435.1). Lineage (NCBI taxonomy): Eukaryota > Metazoa > Arthropoda > Insecta > Hymenoptera > Cynipidae > Melikaiella > Melikaiella ostensackeni. The sequence goes on from JAUMHM010081480.1 coordinate 5,393, forward strand.
AATACTTGCCAATAAAAATGATGCGGGAATTCTGAAAAGTGTTATTGAAGATCCAAATAGTATGTCTGAATTGTTGAAAGGAGGTGATATTTTTTTTCTTGATCATGGTTTTCGAGATATAAAAGAAAAGATAGAGGGAGAAAATTTCGAATTTTTGATGCCTGCTTTGTAAGAAAAAAGGAAACAACTGTCCACGGAAGAATCCAATGAATGTTGTTTTGTTACAAAAATTCGGTGAGCAGTATATTTCGCAAAAAATACATAGTCAAAGAAATGTGCAGAATACTTTGGCCACTAAGGTAGAAGAAAAGGATGGCTTCGTCAGAAGCTTCATCTCAAAAGTGTCACATCAGACAACATTTCAGATTTTCCGAAAGTGACTGAAAGAGATTTGGATATCTTGTTCACTGGAACATACCAAGTTGCTTAAGCTATGTCATATTTGGCAAAAATGGTCGATGCAGATGGTAAACCAAGAACTGAATATGTAGAAGATAAGTCGCATGTACTTTAATCAGAAGTTTCATCTCGTCACATTTCTCGCACTGCTTATAGATACTCGTACTTTTTAAGGTGCATGCCCAATACATTTGAAATGGTTGTTGTTCACACATTGCTGCAGTTGTTTATTATTTATCATATGCTAGGCATTTGTCAAGAATTTTCGAATCTGCAGAAGTACTCAGAGATGTGTCCAAGAAAAGTAGCTATATTTCAGTCATTGAATGTGACAGCGATAATGATTAAAGTAATAAGCAACTCCTAATGGTAAGAGGCAAGGAGACTCGCCAAAATTAAGCACCCCGAATGGATTTCAAAAACGTACTGCAACCTCCTCGTGGTGGACTTCAGAAACTAACTTTGCTAGGCCAACTGCAGGCAATTGTGATTTAAATATTTAATGCAATTTCAAAATCAGTAGCCTTGAGGTAATGTTACGCGCTATACGCAATACACGCACGGCGCCCCGCGTCAGATTTTATTCCTTTAAGCCATAAAGTATCCCTATGAAAAATTTAGGCTAAATACATGTTGAAGTAGACGACATGAGCATTTTCCAAACAAAAATTCGAGGTTTGTCTTTAAAACATAACATCAAAAAACATTTTGGAAAACGCTTTCTTATTTCCCTTTCTTTGCACGATTTGCGTTGAGTCATTCATCTCACACACTTGTTCCAGTGAGATGTTAACATACTTTGCTATCAATCATTGTGCCTATTACTTTTTTCTTTACGTAAGGAAGAAAATCATCAAATTTGACATTGCTTGTCTCTAGTCTTTTTATTTGCTGCTCTACATTGCCAAATTCAATCAAAATTTTTTATTCTGTTTCTTAAGCATACTCAAGCATTATTGGCAAACAATTTTTTGGTGAACAAGGTCGGGGATTTTTTCAAAGTAGTGGCGATGATGGATCTCTCAATCCGGACGTGCCATCACCACTATATTTGAGATCATTTTTAAATGCATCACATTTCCAGGTTTTGCAACGCATTGCAATAATTGGTGGATGACGGTCGGTTTTTGCATTTGTAACCTGTTTGTAAGTGGGAAGAATATCTGCATTTTTGTCTTTCAAGAGTTTCCTTAGAAGTCCCTACTTATTTTTTGTCAATTTCAAATCAACAAAGAGTGCTTGAGCCTCGTCATCAGTGAAAGGGATTTCGTTGTTAGCTTAAACTGCTTATTTAACATTCTCTACTGAAATTGAGTGTTTCTGTGCCACAATCCTTCTTTTCTTGGTTTTCTCAGAGCATTCCTCGAACCTTTTTGTTTTTCGAATATTTGATGAGGAGACCTGGGATGATGCTGAAATTTTGAGTCTAATCGGGTTTTATTTGCACAAGAAACTCTCTCTCTCTCTCGGCCCCTCGGACCTCCCCGCCAACGAATGCAAGGCGACGGAATCCTCTCTCTCACCGTCATCGAACCGTCGCCGACGAGTGCGAGCTTACAGCCATTCTAAGATAGACATAAGCATGTGGAATACTTGTTGAAATCTTATATCATATACCATGTACGGCTAGGAAATTAAATTATTAAAAACAATAAAAATAGTGGATCGTTATTGAAGTATCTCAAAAAAGTTTGAAAATTTGTAACTAACGGTTGATTAGGCTAAGAGAACAAAGTTTGAATGCTGTGAAGTAACCAAATTATGTATTCGCTAATGAAGTTTGTGTAAACAATTATTAAACGTTAGCGATTCATAAAAAGAAGTCATTGCTAAGTGATTGGATGTTCGGCCCATGAAAAACGTGTTATTTTTTTCATGAATGCATAAAATGATGAAAATTTGTTCAAACAATTGCTGATAGCAATAAAAATTGTTTGTTGTCATCGAAATTGCCTTTAAATTTCAGGAGTTAGTTATTTGCAGTTGATTTCATTGGAAGAACCAAGTTTGTACGTTCAGAAATAGCCACATAGTGCATTTGTTAAACAAGATTATTTGACCAATTATCAATTTTCATTGCATGACCAAATATGATACTTGAGTTCCATTTTCAGGTAACATATGATCGATTTCGTAAAAAAAACTTTATTTATTCCATCATATATACATGATATGGATAAATGTTTATGAAACTTGACAGAAATTATTAATAAACATTCATTATTTCAACTAAAAAACTTGTTTTGTCAATAAATTGTTCAAATTTAGTGCGAATCAAGAAACGAATCGCTAACAGTCCCCACAAAACCATTCTTATTAACTTATTAGCTTATAACAAGTTCAATAAATTTTTTAACATTTGCGTTACCGTCGGACGTCTTTTTTGGATAGCTGCTTTATGTTTTCTAGGTATTTTGGAATAAATCCAAGTGTTTGTTAGAAACCTGTACACTTTAAACGTCGAAATTTGTTTTAGATCTTTGTTATCAAATAGAGAAAAAAATTTTGTTTCATATCGGCCATGATGAAGGAGGTTAAAGTGGAGTACAAAAATAAGAAAACTCAATTTTATTTCTAAAACGCAAATTTCTCATTTTCACTCCAAGTATGTAAGCAGACAATGAATTAACTACTTTTAGCGCTACCCAGGGACAACGACGTGGACGTAGTAGTTGTCTGTTTCCTTTGGGGTGCTTTTTTCGATGACTCCCCTTGCCTCTCACCATCATGGTGCTTGTATTCGGTGAGTCCCTTCACCTTTCACTATCGGGGTGCTTTTTTCGGTGATTCCTCTTGCCTCTCACCATCGGGGTGCTTATTTTCGGTGAGTCCCCTCGCCTCTCACTATCGGGGTGCTCTTTTCGGCGAGTCCCCTCGACTCTCACCATTGGGGTGCTTGTATTCGGTAAGTCCCCTTGCCTCTCACAATCGAGGTGCTTGTTTCCGATGAACATTTTACATTATGTGCTTAAAATGGTGTCCTCCCACTTCGATGCGCTTGTTGTTCCGCGTTTCGAAAGTTTGCACACAACTGTGGAGTTTGTCTGGTGCTATTTGATTAAGAGCAGTCCTGATTCGCTGTTTCATGTTCTCCAGAGTTGTTGACATTTCTTGTTGAAGTAGATCCTTTAAATAACACCACAAAAAGAAATCCAGTCACGTAAGGTCTGGCGGTCTGGCAGGCCAATTTACCGAACCTCCTCTACCAATCGAGTGAACGTTGAATTCGCGATTCAGTACCTTACGCGCGATTTCCGAATAATGCGCTGGACAACCGTCATGTTGAAACCACATGTTCTCTTGCACTTCCAAGCTTAAGTCTTCAAGCAATGTTGGAAGTTCATTTTCCAAAAATTACGATATGTGTCTCCGTTTAAATTACCATCAATCAAATACGGACCAATAAGTTGGTCTCCAATTTCTCCACACCAAACGTTCACGGACCAAGGACGCTGACGTTCAACTTCGCGCAACCAGTGTGGGTTTTTCACACTCCAATAATGCATGTTATGTCGATAAACCGTACCGTGGTTTGTGAGAGACAATCGTCTGAGAACAATAGTCGAAAAAAGAAATTCGGGTTCCCTTGTATCTGCTGAAGCGCCTATTAAGAAGTCACTCGGTTCCGAAAATCATTGCCATGAAGTTCGTGATGCAGTGAAATATGAAAGGGGTGATATTCATTACGTTTTAATACTCTACAAAAACTGCTTAGAGACATTCTGGAATCACGGCTTAGTTGTCGAGTACCAACATGGAGGTCATGAGCGGCTGCAGCTAATATCGCGATTTGACTATTACCTCCAGTGATGCTTTTTCGACGATTTCTTTTTTTCGCCTTTACACTTCCGTCAGTGATGATCTGTTGACAACCCGGTAAAAAAAAGCGCGTGACCGTGCACTGCCTGGAAAACGTTGAGCATTAAGAGTAACAGCATCCTCGTTGTTCCTGCCACTTTCTCCATAAATGAGAATCATTTTAATTTTCTTTTGTACAGATAAAACCTCCATTGTAAAAGTAATGAGGTCAAGTAATAAGGGACTACAACGATACCCAATCAAACCCAAACAAACGTAAGCAGCACAAACAAAGCACCAAAATCGAAGAAACTAAGAAATGATCTATGGTATGGGACTCAGGAAAGGTCAGTCTAAGATGTGCTGCAAGTTTTAGTCTAGCATCATTTATTTTGAGACAAGAAAAAGACGTATTGTGCAATGAGTGCAGTCCACTCAAGTCGGTTTGGAGATGTATTTCTATGCACGCATCCAAATGGACCCAAAATGATTTTTACAGCGGCTGCACGCTATAATGAGAAAGTCAAAGGACTTTGTAAGGAAGTGAGTGAAGCGGCATAAAGATGTAGGAAACGTTGACGATTTGCCAGAGAGGCGTAAGACGCATGTGACCACGAAAAGAGAAGATAAGTTGATTATCAAGCTTTTTGAGAAGCACTCCACCTATAATTTGCGGCAAGCCCAAAAAGTTTTGTCTGTGCACCCAGTGGAAAGAGGAAAATGGTATCACTGTCTTGAACTGGCCCTCACAATTCCCAGATGCAAATCCCATAAAAAATGTGTGGTCCACAATGAAGCAGAAGCTCCGGGGAAAGCGTGTCTTCAACATCAAACAGCTGACTCGATACCTGCGTGACATTTGGAGATGTTTACCCTGCACTATGGTCGAAGGTTTGATGAAAAGCATGCCCCGACGCTGCCAAGCTATAATCGACAATTTTTTTGGAAGCGCATTCCTTGAACAGTCATCAATGTCATTTGTCGCTAATGCAGCGCCATTTGGCGCGAAACGGAAATATTTTTCAAATAAAACTTACGTATTTTTTGATGGAGAATCTGAATCTGCAATAAAAAATATAGGTTCTCATTTAAAATTTCAAAGTTACCCCCTCCCTCCCCAGGAGGTGGGGTATGTGGTAAGTTTTTGTAGGGTCGCTTTTCCCCCTCGAAAATGAATAGTTTCTATGACGAACATTTTTTTCGTTGGATGCGTATTTCTGGAAATATTTCGATGTCTCAAGATGAAAGAAACACCCTATATTTTCAATCTGGTCGAAAAACGTAAACAACAGAAAGGCTTGTTCATGTGATATTTGGCTGGAAAGATTACATCTACAAAAAAGTTGCGTATATTCTGCTCCAGCAAATGGTCTTTCTTCGTCTGATTTGACTAGACTACACGTTTCTAGCAATGAAAATGTTGCAACTTTTTGCATGGTACAAATCAGCAGCACTTATTCAGCACAACATTTCAACGTTAATGCGAATTTGATGTGATTAATATTTTTCGTTCCATTGGTGTGGTAGTGCCAGCTTCACTCGAAGCTCGAAAGTACTTTCCATTTTTGGAAAAAATTAAAGGGCACACATTTTTTGCGGCATAAATTAGCACTAAATTCGTACTAAGTTATAGCATGGTGCTCATGTTAAGAGGGCTATGTGGTGATTCCAGCTTCATGCACCTAAAATACGTATCTGATTAGATTTCGATGCACTATCACCATGCACGGTGATCCTCAAGTATAGCTTCAACAGAAACGTCTTTCGAATCAGGTATTCTTTGTTTCATATTGCTTCCCGATGCCATGCAAGTAAGGTAAACACACCACTTTGTGAACGCGTATCAGTTTGTGAACGCTTTTTCATAGTTTCATCCATTGATGTAGCATATGATGAAAAACCTTACGATACTCATTATAAACATTATCCTAAAAGAATAAGCATCAAAACTAACATGAATTGTCGGTATGAATTTTGAATATTCTTACATTCTCATCCGAGAAGGTATTAGATTTGTGTAAAATTTGACTCCCCCCCCGTCTTTGTCAAATGTCCACGTTTTGAACCCTCCTGAATCCGAAAAACAGGTTTCTACGAATGTGTCTGTCTGTCTGTGAGCACGATAACTCTCGAAAGAATGAATCCATTGGATTGGCCTTTTCTACACACTCTGAATATCGAAAACTGAAGGTCAAGTTCCTTAGCCAGCCATTTTGAATAAAAATTCAAAAAGTTGGAGCATTTTCAAAATTTTTGAGACCATGTTTTTCAAGATTTGAAAATTATATGAACGGCTTTTCATAGTACTTGAAAAATCGAACAATCAATCCTGATGACTTTTTTCCATGAAAAAAATTATGAGTTATAGCATTTTCAAAATTCAAAAAAAAAGAGAATGAAATTTTCAAGCCAAACAATGCACGATATAAAAAAAAAGTTTAGGGTAGAAAAACGTTGCTTTCTGAAAGCCCTACAAGACTATCGTAACAAATTTTTGACTTTTCAAAAAAAAATCAAAAATTCAAATTTTGAGCCAAATAACGCAAGATACGAAAAAAAGCTGTGATATCAGAATTGTTATTTTTACGAAGACGCATAAGTTTTCTCGTGAACACTTTTTGGTGAGAGGAATAGTTTGTATTTTAAGTATGGAAATGATATTGGCATATTTTAATTTTAATTTTTGAGCCAAACGACGCAGGATAAGAAAGAAGTCAGAAGAGTAGAATTTGTGCTTTTAAAAAGTCAAATAAAATTGACGTGACCTTATGGTCCTTATGGAGATCATGAAGTTCAATTGGACAATCTAAATCGTCCTCAAGTATAATACCTATGGGTGAATTATCAGGTGTCTCAAATACGTCAAATCCTTCAACGACGTTCACCATTTGTAATGAAAACATGGTGAAAATTCCCTCATTACAGCACTATATAAATAATTAACATCAAAATACATCAAATGTGGTTCTTCAATTTTTTCTCCAAAACTCAAGTGCAATACCTGTTAAATCTAGCATTGCATCGAAGGCTAGACCTGGTGCGATAAAATAATTTAAAGGATCCAAATTATATGTTGAAAAACAAGTGCATCTAAAATTTTCGAAGATATCGGCTAAAAGTAAAACATTCGTTTTCAAATATAAATCCGAATATTCACCTGAAGTTTCTTAGTTGAATGTTTCCCAGACTGTGCATGCATGCAAGTAGTCTTCATTGGAAATCTCTTCATCGTTTGGTGTGGGATAGAAATAATTTTTTCAGGGTAATTGACCTTCTTTTGACTTACTCCACTTATCAGTAGAATTATAGGCAAATACTCCTTTTCTAGTTAATACTTCAAATTCATCATCAGTTTTACAATTTTTTCTCGTGATTGTTTTCTTATCATTTCCTAAATAAGATGCTAATTTATCAAGACTACTTGACATAAATCGAAAAGAATCAATAAATCTAAGACAAACATTTGTTCCATCTACAAATTTCGTAAAAGATATATATTTTTCTTTGTTTATTGGTAATAGTTTAATTGCACCTTCAAAAGTAGTGGCTGAATCCTCGATCAAAAAATCTGCCCGCTTCGCGGGCACATTCTCATCACGCGCTCCGCTCAGAAGTTTGAGCGCGCCTAGGGCGCGCGATTCGGCCGTCGCGCTTCACGCTCGGTGTTATATGTTCTTCATATACAAATGACTGAATTTGTTTTTGATTTCAAATGAGAAAGGAAAGGACCCCGCACCAAATGTACAGAAAATGGTCTTTTGTTAAAAAATTTTAATATAATTTTTTTTGGTATTTTCGAACCTGCAGATTGAAAATTCGAAAAGAAAAAGGAAGAAAAGTGGACAGTTTTCAGACAATCACATGTCAAAGTTTCAATTTTTACATGTATTTTAATGACAGAATGCTTATTTCAGTGAAATTTTTTTTTCTCAAAAACTCTGATAGATTTGGCTAGAACTTTTACATTTTGACAATCAGACATACCGAAACAAGAGGTTCATACCCATGGACTAGAAAGATTAACGATTTTTTGAGTATACAGCATGTTT
>JAUMHM010081510.1:0-13637 GCA_032362435.1 Melikaiella ostensackeni
TTAATTATATTTATTATAATTGAATATAATATTTATTAAAGATATTTTTAATTTGTGAATTTTATATCATAAATGAATAAAGTGCTAGCAATAGCGGGTAAACTTTTCATGAAGAAATAATTTAAATTCAATATTAATCAATTACAATCCAAATAAATTTATTATTATTATGAATTAATTTTTATTATTTGGTTAAGTATGAATAAATTAATAATTTAATATTATTTGTATAGGTTTCTTGAATAAATAAATAATGAGATTTGATCAATTTTTTGAAAAACTAGGTTTAAATACTGTATTATTAAAGGATAAAATAAAATATTAATTTAGTAAATTTAAATAATCACATGAATTTAACGTTATTTTAATTTATGCAAGGAAAATTATTATTTAGTTTGATAATACACGATAAGATTTACTCAAGAGTCGAATATTAATATATATTCATTTTGAAAAAATTGCTTAGAAATATTTTTTGTAATTCTTAATAAAAAATAATTCAGATAAATATGTTATCTATCTATGAGAAATTATTGAATGAGTTACAATAAATTTTTATTGAATGAAAATATATATTTAAATTTATTTATATATTCCTAAGTAGAATTTGATTGTAAAATGAATAAATAAATAAAACTAATTATTGATATTAAGATATGTACAAATTGCCCGTCCATTAAATTATATTATCTTTTTAAAATCTTTATCAATTTATTAAATTAAATAAGTGGTAACGAAGTATTAATACTGGAAAGTGTTGTTAGTAAAATAAATATGAATAATTATTTCCAAAAAAATTTAATTTAAAAATTGTAAATTAATGAAATAATAATCTATTAGAATTCAAGTAATTAATATTAAATAATAAGATGAATTATACTTTTTAGTATTGTAAAATAAACTTTTATTATTTAATTATTAAAAAATCTGCTCACTTCGCGGGCACATTCTCATCGGGCGCTTTGCGCGCAGCTCGCTTCGCTCGCAAGTATGAGTGCGTCTAGAGCGCGCGATTCGGCCGTCGCGCTTCGCGTTCGGTGTTATATGTTCTTCGTGTACAAATTACTAAATTCATCTTCGATTCCAAATGAAAGAGGAAATTTATTTACCTAAGGCTCTACCGGCCTTAAGGAATACATTCTCATCATGATATTCGCGATCGATTTTCTGCACTTATCGTATAATATATACAAATAAATAGTCGAAAAGACTATTAAAAAATTATCTTAATCATTTACGATTGTTCTCATAAAGGAATGTTCAACGGCAATTTCATCTGGCTTTTTAAAAGCACAAATTCTACTCTTCTGACATTTTCTTCTTATCTCTCGTCGTTTGGCTCAAAAATCAAAATTAATATATTTTAATATCATTTTCCATACCTCAAAAACAAACTATGCCTCCTACTAAAAAATCTTTGGGAGGCAGTTTATAGGTCTTCGTGAAAGCAACAATTTTGATATCTTAACTTTTTTTCGTATCTTGCGTTATTTGGCTCAAAATTTGAATCTTCAATTCTTGGAGAAAATTTAAAAAGTTGCTATAACAGTCTTGTTGGGCTTCCGAAAAGCAATGTTTCTCTTTTCTTGACTTTTTTTTATATCGTGCATTGTTTGGCTTAAAATTTTCATTTACGTTTCTTTTTTTTTGAATTTTAAAAATACTATAATTCTCATAAGTTTGCTTTTATCGAAAAAAGTCATTGAGATAAATTGTTCGACCTTCTGAGTACTACGGATAGCCGTACATATCATTTTCAAATCTTGAAAAAATGGCCTCAAAAATTTTGAAAAGGCTTGAACTTTTTAAATTTTATCTAATATTTTTAATTATTAGACATTGAATTTTAGCAATTAAATGTTATTCATTATTAATAATATCTAATTTCTGAATAAATGAATTTCTTTCACTGAAAAATTTCTCTAAATTTTTGTATTAAATAAAATTAAGTTTTTTTTCTTAAATTGTGAGGAATAAATTTCAAAATTCATCTTATAAAATATTATAGATCAAAATATAATTTCAAATATAATTCAGAATCTTATTAAAAATTTTAATTCTTTAAACATATTCAACAATTCATAATTCTAATAAAAATAATTTGAAATTTCAATTTTTAATGATAATATTAAAATATGAATAAAAATTTGATTTAATTAAAAATATTGATTAAATTAGTAAATTGAAAAATTTTTATTTCAAAACACATTAAAATCAAATATTAATTCAATGAATTAAGTAGAAAATTATCATCTACCTGTTCATTAAAAACATTTCTTTTAAAGAAATTAATTAAAAGTCTAATCTGCTCAATGAAGTATAATTTAAAGCTTATTTTCAAATAGCTGCGGTATATCAACTTTACTCAGGTAGCATAATAATTTGTCTTCTTATTTAGGACTAGAAGAGAACATTTAAGAAAATATCAACTTCATTAATTTAAATAATAATTAAATTTTATATTCAAGTGAAAAATCTTACATATAATTTATAATTATTAGACAATAAGACCCTATAGAACTTTATAATTAATTATTCAAATTTTTAAATATTCATTGAATATAAATTATTCAATTATTGAATTGAGGATATTAAAAAATTGTGAAAATTTTTTGCTTCAAATTTACATTAATTTTCGAAATGTAAACATATTTGAAAAGAGTGTTTAAATTAAAAAGTATCAGAATAAGTTACCTTAGGGATAATAGCATAATTTTTCTAAAAAGATCATTTTAATAAGAAAGATTATAACCTTGTTGTTGAATTAAGAAAAATTATAAAAGAAGAATTTTAAAAATTAAGCCTGTTCGACTCTTAGATCTTACATGATTTGAGTTAAAATCGCAGCGTAAGCCAGATTGGTTTTTATCTATAATAAAATTATAAATGTTTGTACAAAAGGACTTTATTTAATGAATAATTAGAATTAAAATAGTTTCAATTCGATTAATTTTTTAAATAAATAAATAATTATATATAATTATTAAATTTATTTAATTTCAGATAGTTATTTTATTATTCGAAGATTATTTAAATATTATTGTTTCAATTAAAATAACCCTGAGGTGCATTTTAATGTTTATACACATACCTAAATTCTGAGGTAAAAATGATTTTTATAGTTACTTAAACAATAAGTTTCAAGTTGATTACAGTTCAATTATTTATAGTAATATATTAAAATTATTGATAATAGAAACCTTAGGGTTGAAGTTTATAATATTACAAATTTTAATGTTTCAAAAATTTCATTTTTAATAGTAAAAGTGATAAAGAAAAATGGATTTTAATTATTTACGTTTCAAAATTTAACTTAAAATTTTAATCTTATCAATTTAATATTATTAGTTAATTAAAAAAAAATGTTAATATTTTTAATCATATAAATTATTTTTATGTTTAATTAAGTTTATTTAGTTTATTATTTATTATTTATTCATTATTTTTTTTAGTTTATTTAGTTTTAGTTTTTTTTCTTATACTAAAAATATAATTTATATTTTTAAACAATTTTTAAATTAAAAATATTTTATAAATTATGATTCGAAAATATTTAAAATTAATTATATTCTTGTTGATAATCAAAATTAATATTTATGAAAGAAATTTTGCAATTAAAAAATTTCATAGATTATATATATATATATACATTTCATTGTATTAGTCTTAATATATTTATATTTTTAATTAAAAATATTTTTTTTCTCCATCATAATTATTATGAATTTATCTTAGATTTTAAAATAGAATTCAAAATTCTTATGATAATAAAATTTTTTTTTCCTTAGATATTTTCATATAAATATTAGTAATAAATAAATATTCCAATAAAGGTGGTAGGAGTATTTTATATATTATTCATTCATTGTTCAATTAATTTAATCAATTTAAGTTTTGAGTTAATTAACAATTAAATTATTTATGATAATATAATAAAGTTATTGATAACAGAAACCTTGGAGTTAAAGTTTATATTACTAAAAATTTTAATGTGTCAAAAATTTTCACAATTTTTGGTTTTAATAGTAAAAGTAATGAATATATTATAATATTTGGCGGTCGTACGCGCGAAGGAAAATGTTTTGCAACGCCAAAAGTCTAGCGACATGCAAACTTTTTCGCGTATCTTTAGCCGTCAACGAGAAAAATCAAATTTTTGGATTAATCTCATCATTTTCGAAAGACCCCGGCGTCGTTGAGATCTCAAATTTGGGGGGGTTGATCAGAAGGGTCTTACGGGCTCTCATGCAAAAATTCACTCTTCTGGGTAATTTTCACGGGAAAAAGCTGATTTGACTGGACTAACGGTTGCAGATAACTTGATAAAATTTGGTGGGCTTATTTCAACCGCTAATATCTCAAAACCGGCCAAAGGATTTCTAACAATTCTAACAATTAACGACCAAATTCGTGAGAAAGTATCCCGGATATTCATAATCAGGCGGCCCTTCTCGACTTCTAGTGTTCGTGACGTTAGTAGGGGCTGAATTAATATGTTATTTGCCTTAAAAAAATGAACATTACATTCTTAAAAAAGTTTGTAATTTTAGCACACTTTCACAATACTTTTGTATGGGAAGTTTACCTTCCTGGAATAGAAATCTTAAATTACAAAACAGTTGGAGTGCCATTTGTAGTAAATGATTTTCAGAGTCTAGTTTCATTATTGTATAATTTGAGCATGATAATGATAAATAATAATGAAAAAATTGAATAAGAATAAAATTTGAACAACTATGTTGTATAATTTTTTTTTATTCCAATAGTTTCAACTGAATTTATTTTGATTGGTCTAAGATTAAATTAAAAATACTATATCAATGACAGAATGAAGAGGATTCTCATACATAAAATTTTAACTTAGATCATGAAAATCACTTTCAGTTACCAAATACCTGAAATTTGAGTTTTTAAGAATTTCGTAAAAGTATATAATCTCACAGAACTGCGAGTTCCGGCTTCACACTGGGTGCTTTGAGTGTATTACCTACTCACTTACTTACTGCAATACTGCATATATAGTCGGAATTTTTTCTTGTTCTTTTTTTTCGTATTTAACATTAAGTTTACAAAACTGAAATTTCATAACTTTTCGGATAACTATTTGCAGGGTGTTTACTTCGTCCTAGTATTATAAAAATAGATTATTAATGAAAATGGATAATATGCTTTGTAAGATAATATGTTTTGCAGGGTGTTTACCCTGTCCTAGTATTATAAAAAATATATTATTAGTGGAAGTGGATAATGCGTTTCGTTTGAAAATATTTAGCAATTTTAAGTTTGCACTTGTGGCATTTATTCATACGTACCTGCACCTGAGCGATCGAAGGCAGGGAGAAGGACTCACCCTCATGTAAGGTTTCTACAGAATTTGACTTTCATGCCTCACTTATTCCAGACGATTGGGTCCTAACTGATGACAATACCTATTCATTAGAAGACACTACACGTTTTGCTGTATTTTATGCTTAGCTAATTCCCAAAATGTATAAAAAGTGGAAACGCCTTTATCAGTCCATCTCTTCTGTGTTTTATTTCAGGTATAATTTTCTGTCTTGTTCAAAATGATGATCTTGCGAATATTCATTCAGTTGTAACGTTGACTTAGTCGAGTTAGCTTGTACCAGATTTCAGTTTCGTTCGTTTTAAACTAGGAAATCATGAATGATAAATGCGCTTTCGTGTTAAAACGTAATGCTAAGTTTGATTTCAAATTATGTATTATATGCCAGTCTCGACCAAATGTCCCTACTACTTCGACAGATGTTGGACGGGATAAAATACGACTCGCGGCGAATCAAAGACAAGATGATGTGTTTAAACGCCTCGCGACTCTAAATATAGAAAATCCCAATGTAGAGTTTGTGGATCGCATGTCGAATTCGTGTTACAAAGCTTATACGCACAGAAAAGTGGTAAATACAGTGGCAGCAAAACGAAGACGAATTGAAAACAGCGAAGCAGCAGATCAAACACCAGACAAAGAAGGGGATGAATCAAATAAACTTATCGGTGACAATTGTAAGAGACTTTTTAATGAATCGCAGGTTAGTAGTAAGTTAAATGAGTCAGACTTGCAAAGTTATCAAGATGGATGTTGTGTTATTTTTAGTTGCGAAAGAAAGGATGCTGTTTATGAAACTTGTACATTTTCTGTTCAAAGACGATCAGATAAATTTCTTGAAATTGCCAGTCACAATCGAGATAACGTTTTTGATGAAATTGGCCATTTAGAATTTATAGAAGTAGGTAACAATGAAATTTTGTATCACCAAAAATGTTTACGTAACTACGAGCGAGCTCATGATCGTCTATGCGAAAAAAGTAATTCATCTTCTTTGAGTGATGATCCGAATCAGAATTTTACATCTAGAAGGCTATTTCATTACTCGTAGAAAAATTACGAATTAACATTGAAGCAGGCCAAGCATTTACGTTGACTAAAATTACAAAACTAGTTAATGAAACTTACAAACACCGTAATATTTCCACGACTAACAAAGAGGTCAAAAAAGTCTTAAAGAGTATATTTCAAGATGAAATGAAATTTTCAATACCAGAAAAAGTTATTAAACCGACAATATTTTTTCATTCAAGTGTGTCGGCAGGGAACGTCGTTGAAATATTACGGTCGAATAATGTAATGAAAGATTGTATAGTACAAGAATTCTTCGTCAGAGTTTAATAAAAATTGATTTTGGGTTAGAGGATAGATTTTGTGATGCACAGGACCTAGAAATTTCTTTGCAGAAGACGAAAATTCCAACGGAATTAATAACTTTTTTTGCAACCCTTTTCAATTTTGATGAGAGTGCCTTGCTCCGATCGTTAAAAGAAGATTTAGAAGATTCGTAAAAGTGAGGCTCTTATTGATAGTTTCAATCGTTTAGGTGTGTGTGTCAATTATAGCGAGACTCAAAGATTTCGAACGGCTTTAGGGATGTATGTTTGCCAAAGAAGTGAAAGTGGGATTGACACTGCGGAGTCAGAAGTCAACCAGTTTCATCTTGCAGAGATTTCTTCGGCATATAATAATGAAACAGCATCCTCCACGGTTTCCGGGGCCGCGAACTTGCATTCTAATGTAGATTTACGAGATCGACCTGACTTTGAAAATCGACCTTTCGCAACTAAAAGCAAAATAATCAAAAGACTGTAGCTTCCATTGTTAGTCAATCTTATGGTAAAATCAGGGCTAAAGATTTCGCTTGGAACTTATGTAGAATGAATCTTTCTGATCCTGCAGTTGTCTGTGATTTCAAGGAAAGCCAAGAAACACCGTCCTGGGCTGCTTTCAACTTATTATTAATAAATGACAACCGACCCCTGTATAGAGTAGGATTATTGCTTATTCTGCCACATCCGGTTACGCAATATGAGACTGTGTATACAGCATTTTGTAATTTCAAAGATGTTCTGCAGCAATTGGATCAAAAGCACCTCATTGTAGGGTGCGATGAAGGTGTCTACCGCATCGCAGAGCACATATAGCTTTCATCGGGAATAGAATTCAAAAACCTAATCTTCATCTTGGGAGGATTTCACATGGCTGCAATTGTTTTTGCATGTATTGGGAAGTATTTAAAGGCCAGTGGTGCAGATCACGTGTTTGTTAAAACTGGTGCTTTTGGAGTGTGTACAGTTCAGCAAGTCTTGAACGGTAATCATTATGCACGGTCAATGAAAGGTTGTTTATGTTTAGAGATGTCTTGTTCAGATTACAAATTAAGGAATTTTTTCCTCAGGACATAATCGAGAAGCGCCAAGATCATCTGTCCTCATTAAAGCTTCTGCAAGATACATTTTTAGAAAAAGACCTAATTGCAGGGCAATCAGTTTTAAAACAATTTAACGATAGTTCCGGTCCTCTCTTAGAGGATTTTAAAAATTTTATTACCCCAAGGTCAGAAGAGTCCCCATTGTTCAAATGCTGGAACAATGTTCTAATTTTATTGAATATAGCTCGAGATCTTATTCGTAGTGACCGCGAAGGTAACTGGAAGCTGCATTTGGAAATAGAAAGCTACAACCCATTTTTCATGACATGGACCGCTCCAACTACGCAAGATGGAGTTCTGTCTATTTAGAAGACATGATGATGTTAGAAATAACAGCGCCTGAAGCACATGAGCAATTAATCAAGGGACAATTCGTAGTTAAATTAAGTAACAAATTTTTCGCATCAGTACATTTAGATATGGCTCTTGAGAAAACAATCTTACTGCTTACTCACTTTTTCATATAACGAAAACGACGCTTTGAAAATTCATCATGATTTTTCTGTGCAAAAAATTCAAAACTTAGAGAATCAAATTCAAAAAATGTTAGAATTTATTGCCACGAAAGTTAATCTTTTCATACGAGGATCTCAACCGTTGAGAAATATCGCCACAGAAATGGAGGTGGATCCTCAAGTAGCTACTTCTCTTCTTACAATTTTCGAGAAAGGATGCAAAGTTTATGAGAATTTTAGAGAGGAAAGATTTTGTAAGAAAATCAAACCAATTTCTGCGACCATCATTCGGGTAAATTTACCATCTTTAAGCTCCAACAGAAAATCATCTAACGCGCAAGTGGAGCAGAAAAAATATCATGGAAAGAATATTTCTCAACGGATATTTGATCCAGGGAGAGAGAGAGAGGCTACAGCATTCAACAGCTACTCTCATACGAGTTGGTTGACGAATCCTCATTATGTGGTGACGATGGGTTACTGAAGAAAGATAAAAATAAAAGAAGTTTAACAGCAGAGATAGAAAAAATTTTAACACCGGATGATACGAACGTTTTAGCGAGAGATCATTCAAATGTTTATATTATTGTAGACGTCATGCTATATTGCAATAAGATATGATTCACCGATACCACCCTATCAACTTTTGAAGGTTGTGCGGAACGATTTTGTCAATTAATCAACAGTGGAAGAAATCATCATACCCGCAGATTCGACTTCATCTTTGATTTCTATTTTCTGCCGTCCCCAAAAGCAACAGTAAGAGAGCGTCGATCCAAAACTCTTGGCATACCTATCCACAAAAGTCAAGAAGATGTCTCTTCACCTAAGGAAGATACATTTTGGTCATTGAGTAGAAACAAAGTTCTATTGCCAAGATTCCTGCGGAATTATATTATGTGAAATGCGTGCTATATTTGGCCTGCAACAGAAATCGTATGTAGTGGGACAGATGAAGAAAAGTGTCATTCAACAGATAAGACTCGCAGTGATCACTCCCTCGAAAAATCACAAAGACTGGACATATAAGAGGCTGATGTTCGTATAATGGTGCATATCATGCACGCAACCAGGGAAGGGTTTCAGCAAGTTTTCATCTTATCTTCAGATACAGATATAGTTGTACTTGCTCTGACATTTTTGGAAATCATTTGCAATTGAAGGACTAAAAGTAAGTTTAATTTATCAACTCTAAGAAACAATATTCATATTTGAAACATATGAATGAACACTACTTGCAGAGATACATCACAGTGAAAAATAATACTTAAAAATGTTACAACTTAAATTTGGAAATGTACTTAAATTCAGAGGTGAACTGAAATTCAGTAAAAATGTGTCTGAATTTAATTTAATTTCGTGTAAAAATTAGCATTATCCAGTATTGTAGGTCAAAATGAAAATTCTGGAGTCCGAAATAGATACCTACCATGTGAAAAAGTAGCGTATTGGGACCATTGAACAGTATAATTAATTTGAAATCGATGGATATGCAGATTGATTTTCCGCGATCGACAAAAAATGTTTAAAAAATTTCTTGTTTGCAGAGTTTTACAATTTTTCTAGGTTCTAATTTCTTTGAATTCCTGGAGGAATGTAATCAACCATTTTCAAGGGGATAATTCATATTTATTCCTTGGCGATTCTTTCCCCAGTGCATTTTTGTAACTGGAATGTTTTCAAATACTCGAAAATATTCTTCTCCTATATAAGGACAGGTGTTAAGAATTTTTTTCCGAAAATAGGAATTATCTCTCAGAAAATGTTCGAATAAAATAAAAAAACAATTGGAAAGATTTTGTCGTTGTTCAGGAATGTATGAAAAAATTGAAACTCAAGGAAATGGCAAACTGTAAAAAAGCAATTTTTCAAACAATCTTTTCTCGAGCGCGAGTAAGCAAGCTGCATATTTAATGAAACTGAAGTTTGAAACGTTCATGTGAAACGAAAAATAAAAAATGTACTTACCTCAAATCTGAAGCATAAATTTTGCAGAGTTGGATGCCAAACAATCGTAAACAAAGTTTCATCCCTCTAGCTCCCGGGAAGGCAGTCCTTTTCAACCCTTAGTTTCAAAAATTGATGAAAATTTTCAAAAAATTGTTTCAAGTTTCTGACTTAAAATCTGAGGCATGAATTTTGTAGATTTCAATTGTGAATGATTGTAAAAAAATGTTGAATCCTTCTAACTGCTGGAGAAAGCAGTCGTTTACAACCGCTATGTTTCAACCCGTAAATATCAACCCCTAAACGTCTGATTTTCCCGGCCGATAGGGGGATGAAATTTTTTTTTTACAATTATTTGACTTTAAAATCTACAACATTCATGCTTTAGATTTAAAGAAGGAACATACAATAGAAAAATGCTCTGTTCTCGTAGCCCCTCATCACCTCACAGGATCTGATTACATGAGCAAAGTCGGTACAAAAAAAGGGGACTTGACAATAAACCATTGACCTTTTTGACTGATTTTGGCAGAGGTAGGTCGTAACACCTAGTTTATGTTGAGTGATTTTTGAGTGTATTTTGAATTTTGAAGCGCGAAAAGTACTGCAAACGTTTTTTGTGAATGGGGTTTCTTTCTTCAAGTCACACAATTTTTCCTAAAAATTCTTCTATAAACTTGTAATGTTGGCCTTCATAAATCGTATAATTTTGTATGTACATTTCCAGTTTCCAGTGAGGACAGTATCGAGATGAGTGTTCAACGAGCTGAAGAGTATCTTGTTCGTCTTCTGATGAAGGCAAAGGACCGCACAAATATAAAGACTTTCGATGACTTGCAATTCTGGATATATCGTTTCAAAAAGGATAAGACTTTATCCGAATGACCCCCAATAAGCGAATCTATTCGTCTCCACATTTTGGGAGATTTTTACAATACATCCATCCGAGTCAATTGCTTCAACTCAGAATGCAATAAATTGAATCCACTGTTATTCGGATGTCTTGAAGGAGATGATTATCTTCTACCTGCACAAAGCACAAACTTGTACCCGCCAAGAGATGAAGTGGTTCCTAGTTGCAACTGCAAAACTTGCACCAGGAAAACTGGTTCATGTACTGCCGCAGGAATTCCATATTGTTCATTTTGCTTGTGTTCAAGTACTGACACCTGCCAGAATATGTCCGGAACAAATACATAATTCTGGATAAAAATTTTCTGGTCTGCATGCAAAAAAGTCGATCAGACAGAAGATAACAGTAGGCTAGCTTTTGCTGTGCAATTAAGGTATATTAAATTGTTAAAACTTAAGATATATTAAGGTATAATAAATTTCAATTATTAAATTAATACTCATTATACTTTACAGGGTGTAAATAACAAATTTACATTTTGTAATTTTTGTAAAGGTACCTATAAAATTTGTTATTTTCGATATAAAAATAATATACTACTATTTATTTGATATAAAAAAGAATTTTCAAAGGACTCGCTAGGAATTTCTAGGCCTAAAAATGAATGTTCTTAGGTTCCATTTTTGAGAAGTGCAAATTTCATACTGACAGGTATTCCACGCCTAGAAATAATTTCAATTTCATAGGCGCTTAATTTTTGTATCATTTGAAAACTCTAATTAGATGAAATATTTAGGTTTGTAGCACTGATTTTGCTGGCAGTATCAATGATTATTAGACTGAGGTCTACCAGTGAAATCAAAAGATTTTTTTGGATTGCCCACCGTTAAAAAATGATTACCTTGAATAATTGCCTGTTGAAATTCATGCCCTCTAGAAGTTTCAGAAGTAATGGAAATTAGAACATTTCAATTGAATATGAAAAAAGTTTGTAGCACCGATTTTGCTGGCAGTATCAATGATAGTCAGACTGAGGTCTGCCAGTAAAATCAAAAGATTTTTTTTTGGATTTCCCACCGTTAAAAGATGATTACCTTGAATAACTGTTTTAAAATTCATGCTCTTTAGAAGCAAAATATAATATTATAAATATATGTGATATAATACTAGATTTGTACATGTGCATGTTAAATGATAACGTATTTTGGACAGCACTTGAACTAGCCTTATCCTGGAACCCAAATATTTTAACATGGAATAAATGCATAAAAAAATGAAAGCCAGGTGCTCACTCTAATCAGATAAAATATTTAGGTGAGTTGTTACTTTATGTGAAGTTTGAACTTGTTTCAGAAGTAACGGAGATTAAAATATTTTAATTAAATATAAAAAAAGTTTGTCGCACCAATTTTGCTGGCAGTATCAATGAATATCAGGCTGAGGTCTGCCAGTAAAATCAAAATTTTTTTTTCGGATTTCCTACCGTTAGAAAATGATTACCTCAAGAAATTGACTGTTGAAATTCATGCGTCAGACTGAGGTTGCCAGTAAAATTAAAAGATTTTCTTGGATTCTCCACCGTTCAAAAATGATTACCTCAAATATTTTCCTGTTGAGATTCATGCCTAGATTTCGAATTTCTAAAAAATTTTTTCTTCGACCCACCCTACCGTTGAGTGTAGAGTCGGGTTGTCCAAAACTGAATTACAAATTTTTTTCCCGAGTTTTCATGCTCTCACTACGCAACTTTGTACTAAGGCACAAAAGACAAGTGCGTACTTTTTGTTTTTTGAAAAAAATTATGTTTGGAGGTGCTGCGAGCTCCATCAAGTTTAACACCAAAGTTGCGGTTTTTCCTTAATTTTTTCACTTTTTGCCAGCTTTTTGTCCACTTTTCAATTACAGTGAGGTGATAATTCATTTGTGTTAACAAAATAAATAGTCACAACAATTATTTATTGTTTATAACAATATTCTCTTACGGTAATGCTAGAAAGTTGCGGTTTTTCTGCGATTTTCAAATTTCAGTCCACTTTTCACGTGAAGTGAGATAATACTTGATGCAGTTTCATGAAAATAATTTTTTAACAATTTATTATTGTTCATAAAGACCTTCTCTCAGAGTAATGCTAGAAAGTTGCGCCAAGAAAACATCATAGACAGACAAAGACAGGTAAGTATCATGCAAGTAAGAGATAGAAGTAATTCGAAGTCAGTTGAGTTCCAGTGCTTTTTCAACTTTCGAGTTTATATTGAGATATTTTAATATAAACTTAAACCATATATAAAAAAAAAATCTGCCCGCTTCGCGGCACATTCTCATCGCGCTCTTCGAGCAGCTCGCTTCGCTCGCAAGTTTGAGCGCCTAGAGCGCGCGATTCGGTCGTCGCGCTTCGCGCTCCGAAACATGTGGATCTCGTGCTTCACGCTCGGTGTTATATGTTTTTAATGTACAAATTACTAAATTTTTTTTTGATTTCAGATGAAAAAGGAAATTTATTTACTTAAGGCTTTATCGGCCTTGAGGAATACATTCTCATCATAATATTCGCGCACGATTTTCTGCGCTCGCCGTATAATATATACAAATAAATAGTTGAA
>JAUMHM010081570.1:0-13636 GCA_032362435.1 Melikaiella ostensackeni
GCTTTCAGTCGTATTGGTTGTCAATAAAATCAAAGAGGATATAAATACATTATTCAATACTGATTGAATATAACATAAAGTAATTATGAAAAAAATGTGTATGTATATATATATATATATATATATATATATATATAAGGCGCGTGCCTATGTGCGCCCATATTGTAGTCTAGTATATATTGTAACATGTAAGTTACATATAAATGCCTGAGCATAGGCAAACAGCACGGGATACAAGAAAGGGGCCTGTGAGGTTGCCATGCATTGGGAGGAATGAGATAACACAAGCGCGAGTGACTCCCACTATGACCCAACAAGTCATAGGTGGGGCGCGAGAGATCGCGAAGTTGAGGGAGTCACTTGCGCAAAAGAAAAAGATGAGAAAGGAACTTGCTCTTCTAGAGCAAGGATCTCGGGAGAGAACCTTGTGGGTAACTGGAAGCTAAGCCTTCCACCACTTGCCACATCCCTCTTCTCCACGAAGTATATTAACTGGAAGCCTACTTCCAGTTAATACTTAAAAGATATCTTTTAAGAGCAGTCTGGAGAATTTCTTCAGGACCTGGTCTAGAAAAAGACTATCTTGCTTCGAGAGATTTCCTTGCATTCTTCGGGCACGTTCGTTTGAATTCAAGAGTTTTCTGAGTGCGCGATTTGTATTTAAAGTGGGAGAGTTATTTGAACTGAACAGAGAAATTTTGTCGAAATTTGCCTTTGTGCTGAATCATTGAATTGAATATTGAGATCGATTATTCATACGTTAATTTTAGCAATTTATATGTTGACAAGTGGCGTGGAACATCTCTTCTATTAACCGGTTCAGTGCCTGTACGCGATATCTAAAATTGTAAGGACATAAAAAGAATATATAGCCCATTATCAGAAGGGACTACTTTTGACAGTGTGAATAGACAGTTGTGACTTGAAAATAGACAGTTTTATTTCATTCCCTAGAGAGCAGTTGAATATTATCTCATTCATTATTTGTGTGCATTATAGGATTATTACGTATGTGAATGAATAACATTTAGAGATCTCAACCGTCCTCTGCATCCATCTGGCAAGTGCCTCGGCATGTTTTCGACACGCGGGTATGGCTTTGAGGTTACAAACCAGTGATGGCTTCGCACCTCCGAGAGCACCGATCACAAGGACAATAATTTTAACCGAATATTCTGAGTATAATCACTCCAGCCCACTTCTAACATCTTGATACCTCTTCTTCTTTTCCTCCTCCGCAGTTGTGATATTGTATTCTGCCGGAGCTGTCGATTCGATCACGAACATAGCTCGCGCCTCAAAGTCTCAGAGAACGATGTCAGGTCTCGAGTGTGTGACGGAGACAGCTGTCCGAAAATCGTAGTTCCAATAAATTTGGCACTTCTCATTCTGGAAAATTGACTCTATTGCCCCTGTAGCGCTCGGCAGAGCAGGGTCATGGCCAACACCATAAGGGCGGCAAAGATGGTAGTAAAGCACTCTGAGGGCTGCATTGTGTCTGTAGAGAGACGTAGTTTTCGAGTGAGTGGAACAGCTAGATATTATGTGTTCGAGGTGCTCAACTCGTGTATGACAGGCTCTGCACATTTCATTCGGAACTTTTTGACGTGAAATGCGGGTACGGTATACTGCGGTTGAAATGACACCGTCTTGGCACGCAAAAATAAAACCCTCTGTACCTGAGTTAAGTCCTGATGATCTAGGGAAAGCAAAAGTTAGTTCCTTTGACAAGTGCTGCTCTGCAACTGCTTTCTTCAGTTGAACATTCAGAAGTGCGGCGTCTAGATGGATTAGTGCACTTTTCTCATTCCTGATGTTAAGATTCAGGCCAAGGGTCTCTGCTTCCTACTCCGCGGCTTTGCGAAGGAACACTCCTCTTCCAATCATCTCGTGTTGCCTGACCATTTATGGAAGAGGATCTCTTCCAGTTGCAACTTTGTAGGCTGTACTCACGATAATTCGGTTATAGAGACTCTGGATGCTTAGAATTCCGCGTTCACCTTGACGACGCGGCATGTATAGTACAATCGCGGAACGGAGGAATTTATATGCAAGCTCTTTTGCATATGCATGATTTAACGCGTGGTGATATCAAGGGCCACCAGCTCGTGCTTTGTCCATGGGACTACCCCAAACGAGTAGAGTAGAATCGGGACGGCAAGCATGTTAGTTGAAGATACCTTGTTCAATGCCGACAGATTGGAAGACCAAATCCGTCGAAGGAGATATTTGTATCTCATTTGGAGAGATTCCTTCACTGATGTTGCGTCCTCAATGCGGATCTGGGGCACGCCTAGGTACGGATAGGTCTCTCCAATGTGTCTGATAACATTGGTATCCACATGCTTAGAGTTCTCAAGAACGCCATTAATTCGTCCTCGCTTTAGATGAATTTTGGCACACTTCTCCAGTCCAAAGTCGACACCAATCTCTTTTGTGTACCCCTCGACGACATCTAGAGTCCCTAAGGGCTTTTTTCATCTCTTCGGCAATGATTGATGGGCATTCCTCCTCAGATGTTATGAGGAAGTCGCAAAGCTCCTTGTAGCGAGTGATATTCTCAGTTTCTTCCTTCAATTCTTTTGGTGGGATCTTGTGAACGTCTCGCCAGAAAGTCTCACCTCGTCGGGTTCAGGTCGATTCTTGACAGAAACAGGGGGATCGCTAAAGAGGCGTGATGGATCAGCGAAAAACTGTTGATTCTGCCTGACCCACCATTCCTTCTTCCGTATTCTCCTCCGTGCATCAGATAACATCCGTGTTTTGTCAACAATGTGCTGCTTGATTGTCAGCAGCTTTGACTTCTTCAGTGTGCGATGGTAAGCCCTAAGTTCGTGAGCGAACTTTCGAACCATTTGAGTAAACGGCCTACCAGATGTAATGTAGTCAATCATACATTGAAGACGGGACGCATTCTGTCTTGCCCAGCCAATCTTCTTGTTTAGTTGATGTAAGCGCTTTCTGCTATTTTGATCCATCTTCGGTTTTAACCTTCGATTTGAATCAGCCAAGGCTCTCGCCGCACCATAAACGGAACAATTAATGACTCAAATGTCAGACTCCTCTGACATATCCTCACAAAGAAGCCATCCACTTCAGCCAGTTCTTGGGGCTCTGGGTGTTTCTCGCACTACAGAGCGTACATACGTGCCATGAAGCCTTTGGAAATAGGGATTTTGCTGGTATCGTAGCAGTCCAGCAGGTCATCCTTAAGTCGATCTGTTCACTTAATATGAGCACCTCGCCGTTCCGTCGTCGTATTTTCATCCATATTACTTTCAGCACCCCGAACTCTAGGGTGATCGACACCGTTTGCCGAACCATTGTCGGGTGCTCTGCGCGCTCGACTTTCTTGAACCGCATCTACAACATTTTGGTGGTTTTGGATTACAAGGATAAGGCAGCATACTCTGAGAGGTTGCCTGGTATCCCAGAGGCACCGTTAGAGACACCTCATCCAGACACCATTCAGCTTTCGGTACGGTTGTTCACGCCTTAGCTTGGGAGTTTTTCCTGCGGGACCTTCCCTGGACAATTGTCCGCACCTGCTTATTAACTTCTGTTACCATATTCAGCAAAAACCCTCGGCACAGGGTCCCTCCATGCGCTACCTGGGGACGCGTTCGGTGGCTTCGTCATAGGCCCTTCGGTTCGACTCCAAAGGAACCGAACCGAACCAAATATATATATATATATAATAGTTTTATATATTCATTTTTTGTAGGAAAAATGATTCTAAAATACTTAGAATACTAGAAAACTGTTGTCCTCCTTCGACATTAAAAAAAAAAGTTTTTATTTCGTCGAAATTATTGGCTATAATTTCAGGCCAAACAAGTTTCTTTATCAAAACGACTCTCAATTATAAATATATAATTTGTCAAACAACCACCGCAGGGTCCCCCTGGGAGCGACTGTTTGTGTGTGTATGTGTGTATGTGAGTATGTATAGCACGCAGCCTTACTCTTGCATGCGGGGCCCTGCAAGTGTGGACGAACCCTTTCTCTAGCTTCTTGTGAGAGCAACTATGTCAGCACCAAAACCAGTTTTAAATGCTGTTCAAAATGACTGAACGCGCAGAGCACCCGACAATGGATCGACGAACAGTGCCGATCGCGCTAGAGTTCGGTATGCTGCCAATAATTTTGATGGAGGCACGATGGCAGATCGGCGAGGCGGTCGACGTCTTGAGTGGACGAATCGACTCAGAGATGACTTGCTGAATTGCTACGATGCCAGCATTATCCCTGTCGCAGGATTAACATAACACGCCTGAACACCATGAGTTGCCAGAAGCACTCAGAGTTTTCGCACGTTTCGCAACACAGGCTGCGAAACCGAGCCGAAAACCTCTTGCAAACAGTATATGTACGCGAAACGCTTCCCCGACCTCTGCAAGAACAAACCACAGACGGGTAGAGACTTTTTGGAAAGAGATTTACGAAGTTCAACACATATTGCATGAATACACTGAGAACATTATGCGTTTCAAAGAGCTGCGCAACAACCTCATAACGACGGAGAAACAATGTCCACCAATCACTGCCGAAGAGGTGAAGAAAGCACTAAGAGGCACGAAGAACTTCTCCGCTCCCGGACTGGATGGTATACAGAACTTCTGGTGGAAAAAGTTTACTTCTAAACACCAACATCTGGCTGGATCTTCACCTCATATTTGGAGTCAGAGACGCACATCCCGCAGTGGCTGGTGTTGGGGCGCACTGTACTCCTACCGGAAAAAGGTGACATACCCAACCCAAGGAACTACTTGTCTGAACATGCTTCATAAGATCTTTACAGTTATCCTGAATGAAAGGATTTTTCGCACATTTCGATCTGTATGGAGAGAGATTTATGAATAACGTGGTTCGAGAAGAGACGTAACAGGATGCCGCGAAAATCTCCTGATCGACAGAAGCATCTGCGAAAATACTGCAGCCTCAAATCGCAATCTGTCGATGACCTGCATTGATTGCCAGAAGGCTTTCGATTGAACCTCCCATAGACTTACATAACATCTCTCAGTTGGAAAGCTTGAAAGTTCATCGACGCATAGTGGGATGCATAGAGAGGTTGATGCCCCTTCGGAAAGCCAGATTTACTATTCCATCTGAAAACATCGCGTGACAACTCACAGCGTCATCTTCCAGAGGGGCATCTTTCAGAGTGACACCATGAGCCCTCTTCTCTTTCACATCACACTTTTGCCGCTATCTCTCGCACTACCCAATTCTCATGGGTACCTCTGCGGTGGATCTAATAATCGTAAGCATGAGGTCACTTATATGTTTTATATGGATAATTTGAAGATCTATGCTTCTGGGGCACAGCATCTCAAGGAAGCTCTAAAGATCGTCGAGGGGTAAACACGAGAAATCGATATGAACTCTGGTTCGGACGTGTGTGCCAAGATTCATCTGAAACGCGGTCGACTTGCTAGCTTCCGCCACGAACCTAAGCTCGTGGACAAAAGTGCAATAGCACTTTAGACACCTTGGCGCAGGCGAGACCCACTTATATCTAGGCGTGCGAAAGAGTCGCATTCAGAAGATAACATCTGTAAAGGAGGCTTTCCGAAGCAAATGCAAGCGTCTCCTTAGACAGACTTGTTCTTTTAAGCTGTTGAACTGTTGGAGGAGATTTCCACAACTTGCGTGCCTGCCGTCCAGGTTCTACTTTATTTATTTGGGGTGGTTCAATGGACAAAGCGCGCGGTCACGGCCCTCGATATCGCCACACGCACGATCATGCATATGCAGAAGAGCTTGCATATCCACTTGTCCGTTCCACGCTTATCCATCCCACGCCGTAAAGCCGGACGTGGTCTTCTACGTATCCAGTGTCTTCATAGCCGAATAATCTTGGGTACAACTCACATCGTGGCAGATGGAAGAGATCCTCTCCTGACAATTGTCAGAAACCTCGAGATAATTGGCAAAGGAGCGTTCCTCTACAAAGCCGCGGAGCAGGCGATCGAGACCCTTGGTCTGGATCTTAACATCAGAAGTGAGGAAATTGCATTACTCCATCTAGATGTGTCACTTGTAAAAGACGGAAACGACGTATCTCTTTAGGTACAATGCGGCCCTAAAATTATCCGTGATCCTGCTCTGCCGAATGCTTCAAGAGAGATAGAGTCAATTGTCAAGAACGAGTTGTGCAAAATTTGCTGGAACTTCGACTTCAGGCTGAAGGTTGCACACTCGAGGCTTGACATCGTGCTCCTTGACAAAGAGAAACGAACGTCGTTTGTTATCAAATTTTTGGCCCCAGCCGACGTCAACATCACAGTCAAGGTGAAGGAGAAGGGGGAGATGCATCGAGTTTTTATACGGGAGCGGCGAGGAGTGTACAGAAAATATTCGGTTAAATTGATTGTCCTTGTCATCGGTGCTTTCGGAGGTGGAAAATCATCACTGATTCGTAACCTTGAAGCCATACCCGCGTGCCAGAAAAATACGAAGACATTTGCGAAATGGGCGCGAAGAGCTGTCATTTTTGGGTCGCTCCGTATCCCTAAGACTCATTAGGGTATCGCCGGCCCTTCATCGTGATCTCACCGTACCATGTGGTCACTCATCTCACGATTGTGAGGCGTGGCGTAAGGTGATTCAGCGTTGTTCTACTGGTTGCCAGTGTCATTTTTCGTGGATAGCAGTCGCTCCCAGGAGGACCACAACCATGAGTTGCGTAGCCACATGGTATGGTGGAATCACGATGAAGGGCCGGCGAAACCCTCGTGAGTCTTGAGGACACGAAGTGACCTAAGAATGACAGCCCCTTGGATCCATCTTGCAAGTCCTTCGGAATTTTCTGGCACGCGGGTATGGCTCAGAGATTACGAACCAGTGATGGTTTCGCACCTTCGAGAGCACCGATGACAAGGACAACCAATTTAACCGAATATTCTCCGTACACACCTCGCAGCTCCCGTATAAGGTCTCAATACCTCCCCCTCCTTTTTCTTCTTCTTGATTGTGATGTTGACGTCGACTGCAGCCGAGAATTCGATAAGAAACATCGTTCGTTTCTCTTTGTCAAGGAGTACGATGTCAGGCCTCGAATGTGCAACCTTCAGCCTGAAGTCAAAGTTCCTGTACATTTTGCACAACTCGTTCTTGACAATTGACTCTATCTCTCTGGAAGCGTTCGGCAGAGAAGGGTCGCGGTCGACACCATGAGAGCGACAGAGATGGTAATAAAGCACTCTCCGGGCCGCATTGTGCCTGTGAAGATACGTCGTTCCCGCGTGAGTGGGGCACCCGGATAGTATATGCCACAGGTGTTCAGAATGTGCATGATACGCTCTGCACCTGTCGTTGAGAAATTCTTCACTTGAGATGCGGCTACAGTATACCAAGGTGGAAATGTCACCGTCCTGAAACTCGAAAATAAACCCTCTGCGCCCTGTGTGCCTTATGGTCACGGTGATTAGTTCCACCGCAGAGTTACCCATAAGACCTGCGTAGTGCAAGGGATAGTAGCAAAAAAGTGATGCAAAAGAGGGCATCGATCTCTCTATACACCCCACTACGTGTGAATGAAGCTTTAAGTCTTTCAGTAGAAAGATGATAACTCTATTGGAGGTTGAATCATAAGCTTTCTGGTCATCAATCTAGGCCATCGACAGCTTGCAATTGTAGACTTAAACGTCTTCGCAGACGCTTCTGTTGATTAGGTATTCCCGACACCCTGCGGTGCCTCTTTTTGATCTACATTCTTCGTAAATCTCTCTTCATGCAGTTACAATTGTCCGAACAACCCTGTCATTCAGGATAGCTGTCAGGATATTACACAGCGTGTTCAGACAAGTTATAAGCCTGTTGTTCCTTGGGTTGGACGAGTCGCCTTTGTTCGGTAGAAGTACAGTGCGCCCTAACATCCACATTTTGTCAACGTTGTGCTGCTGGATGGTCAGCAGCTTTGACTTGTTCAATGTGTGATGGTGGATTCTCAGTATGTGAACAAATCTTACACCCTTGCCGTGAAAGGCTTAGCGGGTGTTATGTTGTCAATCACACACTATGCTTAACATGCACAGGCAAAGGCGCAAAGAAATTCGGCAACGCCGCGGGTGCCTGTCCAGTGTTTCGAGAAAAATTTAATAGGTTGAGAGGTAGGAGATGAAGTTCCTACAGCTCAACCTGGGGAGGGGAAGGCATGTTCAGAAACTCCTGATGCAGATGGTGAAGGAAAGGAGGTCAGATGTGCTGCTTTTAGTAAACAATACAAGAAGCCCAAAAACTCGAACTGGTTCCAGGGCGCATCAGAAATGGCAGAAATCCATGTGTGTAGCCCTGATATATCTAGCGGAAACTATTTGGAGACTGACAAGAAGTTTTTTTGAGTAGAAATGACAGGTGTACGTGTCCACGGCAGCTGTTTCCCCCTAAACGGCCGTTTTCAGGTTTTCGCATCACAGATTCTCGCTCTGGAACAAAGCCTCAAGAAAGCCTTTGGGCCAGTACTTATTGCCATGGACTAAAACAGAGAGTTGCCTGTGTGGGAAGAAGCCCGAATGGACCGAAGGGGGAATCTTGGTGAGGAAAATGGCCGCGAAATACGACCTGGTTGTAGTGAATCGGGATCAGGCAAACACCTTCAGACGGCGAAACTCGGGATCAATTTTCGATCTCACGATAACGTCACCTCGACTGGCGTCAGAAATAAGCGACTGGCGTGTTCTCGAGAAGAGAACCTTGAGCGAACACCGGTGCATTGAGTTCAGTATAAAGGAAAGGCGCAAAAAATTAGCGGAAAGAAGGCGTGACAGGAGAAATCGCGCCTCTTGGAGCACTGAGTGACTCAGCAGGCACAAACTACATAATTTTCTCTAGGAAACCAGGCTTATTGACGATATTGGTGGGTTGATCCCGCGGAGGAGATAGAGGACTCATTGCGAGCGGCGAAGTGGAAAGTAATTGCTGCATGCGACCACTCGATGCCGCGCTGGGGGCACAAAAGTGTCAAGAACTTTATGTACTGGTGAAACGACACACGATCGGGCCTGCGCAGCATATGTAACGCGGCAAGTCGGAGAGACACTTGTTCCAGAGGCAACCCGCACTGCGAGAGGCATGAAAGAACGCTAAGGCGGCACTGAAGAAGGCCGTTAGGAGGAACCAGCTCCAATGTTAGGGAGATCTGATCGGGGAAGTCGAGAAGGTCCCATGAAGTCTAGCGTATGAGATAGTCACTAAAAAATTGGTGACGAAGCAAAAGACCCCCGACCTGGACAACCCTGAGAAGGTTAGGAGAATCGTGCGGGCCCTGTTTCCACGTGTGAAACTATTTCCGCGAGAGGACTGAAGTTCCTGCGTGGTCCAGAGAGAGGAGTTTTTCACTTTCGAGAAACTACAGAAGACAGGGCAGAAATTGAAGGTTAGTAAGATGCCGGTCATCGAAGAAATACAAAACGGGATCCTCAAGAAGATGATCGGATTATACCCAGGGATGCTATTGAGGGCTTTCGACTCCTGCTTGCAAGGGAAAAGGTTCTTCGGCAATCAAAAAAGCAGAGGCTGGTCCTTGTCAGAAAGGGAGAGAAACCCCTAGATAAGGCCTTATCCTTCGGACCAATATGCCTGTCGGATACAATTGGGAAGCTTCTGGAGGACATGATTCTGCAAAGATACCAGAGTCACATGCAGGGAGAGAATAGTTCGTCGGAAAACCAGTTCGGCTTTCAAGAAGGCATGTCCACAGTAGACACTATACATGTGGTAGTGGACATTTCAAAGAAGGCAAAAACGGAAACTCGTGAGCGTAAGGGATTCTGCCCGTTGGTGAGCATTGACATAGGCAATGCATTCAACAGCGCGAAATGGAAGACCTGCATCGAGCCGATGAGACGTAAGAAAGTGCCGGTCTACCTATTGCGAATGATAGACAACTGTCTGAGCGACAGGTGTGTGATCTAGGAGAGCGACACATGGAGCCTAGAAGAAGAGATGACATGTGGTGCCCCTCAGGGATCGCGAATAGGTCCAATCGTCTGGAACGTCATGTACAACGATTTTCTGCGCATGAACCTGTCATCGGGTACGACGGTCATCGGCTTGGCGGATGACGCACTTGTTGTGTGTAACGCTGATGATCCGAGGATCCTGGAGTTGAGGATCAATGAGAGTCTAAGGCGAGTGAAGCGCTGACTGGGTGCCAAAGGCCCAGAAATAGCCCTGGAAAAGACCGAGGTGCAACTCGTCACGAACAGGAGAGCCTTTCACCCATCGAAGATTGTTTTAGGTGTCTAGAAGTTGCGTGGTGCGAGAGCCTGGAGCACCTGGGACTGTGACAGGATAAGAGGTTGAACTTTCGAGAACACCTCAAAATCTCAGCCACCAAAGCCATACAGTGTGGGGGTAATACTTTTTGGATTATGCTCAGCTTTGGCGGACCCAGGGAGGCGGGAAGAAGGCTCGTGGCGAGTGTAGTTCAAGCGAAACTGCTTTACGCAGCTCCAGTGTGGACTTCGGCCCTATAGAATCGCTGCATCACGCAAATGTTGTTTTTAGTGCAGAGAGTAATCTCAGCCTACCGGACGGCGTCAATGAGCGCATTGTCGGTTCTGGCAAGCGTATAGTACTGCCAATAGATTTATTAGCGAGGGAAAGGCAATAGGCCTTTCTGCTCCGTGAGGATGTTGCTCGCAACAACAACCAGCAAGTAAGCACTTGCGAAAAGGAAGCCCTGAAAAAGCTAGGTTTCTACCAAACACAAGAGCTGACGGGGCACGGTTGTTTCGACGCGTATCTGAGGCGCTTCAAGAGGAAAGACGAAGAGGAGTGTGGTTATTGCGAAGCCCCTGTGGGCGACGCAGAACACCCTCTTTGCCTGTGAGGGTGAGGCGGGTGCGAGTGAGCAGTAGTGGGGTTTAAAAGTGGAGCTTTTTGGTTTTATTTGGTATGCCTAGAAACATCTTGGGAGAACCCAATACAACGTCTATAAAAGATTTCGTGCTCTTTCCTCCTCCCAAAAAAAACTATAAATTATTTTTAAACTTCAAATTTGTAAATTTACTTCAACGTATAAAGTTAAAATACCTCATTTTAAATAACGAAACAACTTAATTATCACATTTGCAATTACTGGCCGGCTACTTTGGAGCAGAAGTGGTAAAACAGGGACTCACCTCGTTGAGCGAACCATGAATTCATTTCAGCTTCCTCGAAATTTCAATCACTTTGAGTACTAGTTAAGTATAAGTTTAATCTTCCGCCATCTACTGCTGGTATCCACTAGTTATTATTTAGCACGGACACGAACCATTATTCATCGACTGCCGGAAGCTTAGCACAGATGAGGTAAACGTACCAGTTGCTGAACGTGTAAGATATTCATAAATGATTGATCAGGAATGAAATAAATTGAATGCGTGCTTGAGATGTGGAATGAATTCTTATGTGATACGTATTCACTGTAGTTGTGAAAAATACTTTTACATGCTTCTTTAAAGGCTTTTTTTATCGAATGTGAGTTTTTTTCGCAAGCCCTGTCGCTGCATCAATTTGTGAACGCTCGATTTTTTTCTACATTAGTTTGTGAGCGGTGGTTGCATAAGTTTGTAAACGCTCAATTTCATTTCGAATTACTTTGTGAACCACGACTCATATCAACTTGCATGATGATTTAATGGAAACAATCACTTCATTATTCAAAATTTTGTCATTATTATGAATTAACTTCTTATAATAAAGTTTATGAGTATATAAAATTTTTCTGTATTAGAAGGTATAAGATTTTCATGAAAAGTTACCAGTTTTCCGCAAGCAAATCAATTAGAACATCAGAAATATTATCAAAGAATTATTGAAATCTGTATTCTCGTCATTATTTATCATCGCATACGTACATAACCAAAAGACTTTCCTGCGCGAATTTCGGCCAGCGCTTTGACGACTTTTCTATCTGACCAATTTTTTCGTATTTTACCCATTATTTCCTATGAATACCGAATAAAAACTGCATATTAATGAACAATTAACTATTATTTCAACATCCATCGCGCCTACGCTAAAGTTCACTACCCTTACAGAAACGTCGATTATTTTTTCATGAATTTTTTATAGTACCTAAAAACGAAAAGTGCAAAATCATTCAAAATTAATTATAATGCAAAATAATGCAAGATAATTGAGATAAGACAACAAGTATTCAGTGATCAATGTTTTTATGAAGCAAAAAAATAGCCACACAATAAATAATAGGTTGAATCCGCGTTTATCGACTCTTCGAGATTATGATTTATGAAAAAAATTTTGACAATCAAAAAAATCGTTAATTAACCGAAGAGTTGCTGAGTAAACTTGAAAAAAGAGATTAAACACGGTAAAATTAATTTTTTACATGAATGTCCACAAACTGGTACATGCACGTACTTTATGTATGTATCAGTTTGTATAAGGCTGTATTCAACAGCAAATAATAAGATATTAAGAGCCTCAGACATGAGCATAGGCTTACCTTACGTTTTTGAGGTCGCTGAGTCTGAATTAGAAGCCGGTTTGGCTCTATCACGTCACATTTCGTCCCTGACCTAAAAAAACATGGAAAATCGCTGATTTCAGTTAAATCATGATTCTCGTCTATGAAAGGTGGTCATATTCTATGTTTTCGAGATCGCTGAGTACGAATCCGGAGTCGTTGTGGTTCTATTACGTGACACTTCTTTTCTAGACTCAAAAAAACGCGGCAAATCGGTAATTTTATGTAGAACATGCATTTTTCCGATGCAAGGTGGTCGTATCCTATGTTTTCTATGTTTCTGAGTCCGAATCCCTTCCAACTTACGCCCTCCTTGAGTATCGCACTTCTTTATCTTCAAAGGATCGACGTAATGGATTTCGCTTCCTTCTAACTCTTTTCTGTGTATGTTCTCTCTTTAATTCCCGCAAAAGTCTGCTATCATGTTTATATCCCACCTCCATTGGTAGCGACGTTCCATCTCTTTAATATCTTTATGGAATCTTTCTCCATGCTCTTCACTATAATTACCCAAATTCATTGGGAAATGATCAATATGGGAATTTAATACATGTAACTTCAAGCTCACATTACATCCCATTTTACTGAAGTTCTGTATCACATTTCTTACAATTTTTTGTAATTATCACTCTTGTGGTTCCCTAAAAAGTTTTCAACAACTTTCTTGAGTCTTAACGAAGCTGTTTTTTGCACATTGTTCATAGTTGTGATGAAATGGTAATCCCTACACATTTTTCGGATTTGAGGTCCATCAAATATTCCTGCTTTTAGTTTTGCATCCGATAGTTCTGGGAATTGTCCTCATAGATATAAAAAACAGCTATTTTCTTTTTCTGATGCTGATAAAAACTGCTTCACCATGCCCAGTATTATATGCAAAGGAGGCAGTTAAACACTCGCCGGATCCACTAGTGGGAGGTTGATGATGTTCTCTGATACTGGATCAAAAGTTTCTCTGGCTGACCAATCAATCTTTTTATGATGATTAGGTCGGTCTCTACTATCCTGTAAGCATAGGAAACATGAGTGTTTAACGTTACCTGATGGCTGACCCAGAATTATTCCCAATATCTTAAAATCCCCACAAATCCGCCAATTGTGTTCTGAATATTTCAATTTATCCAATACCAACTTGATATTTTCGTAATTCTC
>JAUMHM010081590.1:0-13636 GCA_032362435.1 Melikaiella ostensackeni
TACTGGCTGGCCCATTATGAAATTCACAGAACTTGTAAAGCTCTATATCACTAGTTAAATCTATCAGATTGGCGTCACTGGTGTACTTCGGTAACTAATTTATAACTGGTTTACCCAGTCAAGAGCGGAAAATCACTAGTTCACCAGTGATATTTTTTTAATTACTCATTCAATCAGTGACAATTTCACTGGTTCAGTTTGAGAGAGCAGGGAAACTGGAAAGGGCGACTAGGTTCACCGAAATTCGGTGAGCGTGGACCAAATATTGTCGGTATGCCTACACAGTTCGTTACTTAATACTCACATTTGCACTTTACATAGGTGTAATATCTTGAACGAAGTAAAAATGCAATACAAAAGAAAAAAAATGTGCACAAATATAATAGGTACTTGTTCATTCAATGAAAAAATGAAAATCACAGTGGTATGTTTAAGCGGACATTGTTATTATCCACAGTAATAACAAAATATTTGTTGACACCAATTCCTATCTTGAAATGAACTGTAACGAAAATAGTACTAATGAGTGTTATTTTTCTAACACTATATTAATTCACAGCACCCTGTTCAAAGTCTACCTGCATCAGAAATACCTCATTTTTCCAGTTATAATTTTTCAAAAGTGATAATATTTAATATGTATATATGAAGAGTGGGGTGGACCCTTAAATACAAATTTTTGATATGGAAAATGCTTAGCGCCCTATTTGCCTAATAAAGAAAACTGTATAGTTTCATTACGATCAAAAAATTTGTTGATGCTCCACAAATATCGGTTGTATCAGAAAATTGTTGGGACCAAAAATATTTTCAAAAATATAGAAGAGCTTAGAATATTGATGTTATTTTGTCGACCAAGGCAATTAATTAATCAATATTTTGATGTTTGTGTGTTGATTACTACTAGCCCTTCAAGCCCCTGGAAACTCAGAATAATTAGTTTTCGGTAATTATTTTAAATTTTCTTAAATGTATTGATGTTTTTCAATGATTCGTATACAACAAATTTTCTTGAAATATCCTAGAAATACGTAAATAACCAGCAGAGCTAAAATTAATTTATTGGATCACAAAGGCATGAAATCTTTTATAAAATCCCTCACTGGAAAAAGTAGGTAGTAGGCTTAACTACCACCTAACTATTTTGAGTTTAGGATTGAGAAGCACCTGAAAAATTTTGCATGGCTTCTAATAAGAAATAAGCTGACACCTGTGAAAGGATTTTTGTTAAACATTTTTTTTTTTGGAATATGTTAATTCAAACTTTCGATGTAATTGATTAAAAGGCTTAATTGCGCTATTTCTCAATTGAAAAACGCGTTCTTTTAAGAAGTGGAGACTTTATTACATCGGAAGGTATTTAATATTTTCGAGCGCGCGTCGTGCGTGTTGTGCGTTTCGCGAGCGTGACGTGTTCATTTGTATTCGGCTCAGGTCGAAACTAGCCTTCCTCAAGACACTTTCGCCCGAAAATATTAAATATCTCCGGATGTGATAAGTTCTCCACTTTTTGAAAAAATGTGCTCTTAGATTGAGATTTGCTAATATCTTTAGTCAATTAACAAAATAAAAATTATGTAAAAATTTATCTGAAAAGCTAACATAGCAAGGTGAGAAATAAAACAAAATCTGAGTCGATTCGATTAGTTGAACCGGAGATAATGAATTTAAAGTACGAGACAATTAAGCATTTTAACCAATTTTATCGAAAGTTCGAATTAACATATTTCTCAAAATTTTTTTTTACAAAAATCCTTATACAGGTATAAGCTAAAATAGTAAGGAGATGCCAAAAAACAAATTCAAGTCATTTAAAAATTTGAACAAATTTTTTTTTCTGAAATTCGTACGATTTGTAAAAGAATGTCCCATATAGGCGATTTCAAATGAGTGTTGAAAACAAGATGTCAAAGACCCGTCTTAGGCACCCGGTTCCCTAAGGCGGGCCCCTTTTAAAAACTAAAAAAGCCATTTTATTTAATACATGATATTGATAAATTTCATTCGCAGTATATTCTTGAAACATCAATATTCCTTGATGATGCATTATACAGGGTGTTTCTTTCATCTTGACACATCGAAATATCTCAAGAAATACGCATCTAACGAAAAAAATGTCTACAACAAAAACTATTTATTTTCAAGGGGAAGAAGCGACTTCGAAAAAATTTACCCCACCCCTTGGGGGCGGAAGGGGTGTTACTTCAAAATTTCGAATGGGAACCTATATCTTTTATTGCAGATTCAGATTCTCCATTAAAGAAGACGTAAGATTCATTCGAAATTTTTTTTTCGATTCACGCCAGATGGCGATGCATTTACGGGTTGAAGTTGCGCAGGCACAGGCGCGACCGAGGGTTGTTTACCGGGGGTGGTCTTCTGTCTAATCGGACGAGAGTCCTGGAGAAGGTGAACTAGCGGGACCGTACCGCTAAGCGTGGCTGCTCTAGGGAATTGAAGGACTCTCCTCTGCGGGATTCAATTAAGGTAGACACGCCGAGGTCTCAAAGGAGGTATCAAAACGGAGATTTCAGGACACCCGGTCGAATCCCTCAGTATATTGATCCTCCCCCTACAAGCGGGGCTTTGCAGTGGGCGTTTTTTTCTCTTCGCTACTCGTAGGTCCAATATGGATATCATAAATACAAAAACAAACACTAACAATGAAGGTTCCGTCTCGGGGTCTTTATCTAACCCACCGTCAAAGGACGACAGCTCTACAGGGATTGTCTCCCAGTAGCAGTGGATAAGAATTATGACAACTACCATGTCTTCTTGATTTAAAAGAAAATGACCAGGCTCTCTGTTAAGAGGAGAAACCGTACTGGTTCCCAAAAACAGAACGCACTGATTTTCGGTACCCCCGAGGATCCGATGGCCGTTTTGGGGCACCTAAAATTCCAAAAACCGAACCTAGAAACATATTATTGGAGAATATACTCCAAAAGGCAGGAAACCAGACCAGCATGGACGAGCTGGATTCTGGCTGTAAGTATCCTTAAAAATTCAATTAGGGCCATCGTGGTTCTAGACTACAGACCCTATCTAGGGGTGAGTAGGATTCCCTTCTGGGTTTTGGTCTCCACAAGGGGTCCAGAAGCGTCCAGAGATCTACCAAACTAGCTCATCAATTTCTAAGACGGAAATCTCAATGATGCGGATAAATTTGAACCACAGAAAAGGCGCCTCAGCTGTTTTAGCCAGATGTTTGGCAGCGGTGCAGACAAGCATAGCCCTAATCCAAGAAGCCTGATTCTACCGGGAAAGGACTAGTAGCTTAAGAGGGTGTGGCTCCATATACAAGGGGCCACGCAAGAAAGCACAAAGGCATGCATAGCCGTCAAGGATATGGATGCAATCCTGTTACGTAAGCTCTTCCCTAGGGATCTCACTGTAATTCAAATGAGGCTCAAAGGCGAAAGCGGAGAAAGATTAGAGGTGTTCATTGCTTCAGCTTACTTTCCAGGCAACGCTGTGGGAGTTTCTCCTCCTAGAGAGGTCGAGGCCCTCACTCAGCATTACCAAGAGAGTCAGATCCCTTTGCTGATGGGTTGTGACGCAAACTCTCACCATATAGTGTGGGAATGCACAAGCATCAACGATAGAGGAAGAGCTCCACTTGATTATTCAGCGGGTACTGAGCTGGAGATCTTAATTCGAGGTAATACTCCCACATATCAAAAAAAAGAGGAGTAGGGTTCTCGATCTGATTATATGCTCAGAAGAACTGAGAAGCAAAATATTGGGCTGAAGATTCTCCGACAAAATGTCTCTCTTGGACCACAAATGGAATTTCCCACGAACTGCGATACCATAGATGAGTTGGAGCACGCCGCGGAGTTTCTGCGAAGGACTTTAATTACATCATATAAGAAGGATTGCCCTAAAAGTAAAATAAAATCTACAAAGGGGAGGAATGGTGGAATACCCTTCTAGAGAGGCTCCGTAAAAGGACTAGAACGATAGGGTAAACAAAACAAAACTGTCTTCAGGCTGAGACAAACACAAGATGGCTCAGAATGAATGCAAGAATAGCATTAGAACGTACAGGCAGGAAGACTGGAGGGGCTTGTGCGAGGAATCTTACGGCAATCCGGATACAGCGAAGCATAATAAGATCCTGGCAGAAGATCCATAGGCTCACCTCGGGCTCATAAGGCTTGGTGATGGCGAGTTTGCCGAAGATGAAGAAGAAACTCTGAATCACCTGATGGAAGTTCACTTCCCGAATTTTTCGCGAACCTAAACCACCCGGGAGGAGGAAGGCTGGAGCCAGGAGAGAGAGAAGGCCGGCTGACACTTCATTGCTAGTGTCGTCGATATCAAGAAGGTGGAGTGGGCTATCGAGTCCTTCTGCCCCTTTGAATGACCAGGGCGGATGGCGTCTATCAAATGCTCTCAGAAAAGGGCTCAGAGTGCGACGAATTTTCAATAAGATAAATTACTTTTCAATAACATATTCATATTTTCAGGCAAATGACTGAATTGTCTGCAACCAAATATTTTAATTTTGTATTAGATTATTAAATCTTCCAGCAGAAAATACGAATTTTCTATAAAACAGTTGCATTTTCAAGAGAGAAGTTAATTTTTGATCCGTAGTGATTCATTTTTGTGAATGAAAAAAGACAAATTTTCGGAAAAATTAATGAATTTTCAATATCATAGTTAAATTTTCAACCAAAGAAATGAATCTTATACACAAAAATACTACTTTCAAGGAACTAAATGAATTATCTACCAAAAATGAAATATTTGATTTTTTATTTAAATGGATTATTTTTCATTTAAAAACGGGAACGAATTTTAAACCAAATAGTTTCATTTTGAAGAAAATAAATTATTTTTCAACAATGTACATCAGCTTTCGACCGAATATTGTACTTTTGTATTAGATTGTTAAATCATCTAGCAGAAAATACGATTTTTCTATAAAACTGTTGCATTTCTAAGAAATACGTTAATTTTTCAACCATAGTGATTCATTTTTGTGAACCAAAGAAGACAAATTTTTAAGAAAATTAATTAATTTTCGAAAATCATTCACATTTTTAACCGATGAAATGAATCCTGTACACAAAAATACTAATTTTTAAGGAACTAAATCAATAACATTCGCCAAATACTATTAGTGAGTACAACATATTTGTCATTAATAGATTTTTATATTTCAATTATTTCTTTCCCACAAGTAAAATATCTTCAATAATAATAATAATAATAATAATATGAATTACATAATTTGCAGTTACAAACATTTCTTAAAGATGCACATTTGGCGGGCCTGTCTTTATATGGGCAATACGTTTGCAGGGTGCCTCTTAAACATTGACAACAGCGCCATCTGACATGCGAAGTATTGCGCATCTCAAATTTCTTGGAGGAATGTCAATGACAAAGTGCAGTAAATATCACTTCATTGTATTCAGAAATGTTTTACTACGGTTCCAGAGTAATTATTTTCTGTCAGATTTCTTGTTTATATTTCATTCAAATTTAAATTTCTTCCCAATATTGCCATATTGGTAGCGCTGTAACATAATATTTTTCATAATACCAGACAGACAGCGCCTATATACAAATTTCAGATATTCATTCAAAGTCCATTATAAAGACAGACCCACCAAATGTGCATCTGCAAGGAATTTTTGTTCAATTGTTAATTATAGAAAATAACAACGATAAACAATAAAAAATTGTTCAAACAATGATTCTTGTTGATATTTATTGATTATTATTTCTTGATATCTAAGGAGCTGCAGAAAATTTTAACAATTCAGAAAAAACACAACATTCTATGTTAATTCTGCAAAAAGATAATGAAAGACAAGAAGATATTGCTCAAACAATTATGGTTATTAATGTTAGCCGATGATAACTACTGTATAACTGAAGTTTCGAAGAAAAGTTGAATTATGTAGGAAAAAATCAACCTTTAGGTTAATTTAAGAAAAGAATGTTATGAGCAGTGATACATCCTTTTAAAATCATTATTGTTAATTTTCATCAATAATTACCTCATTATAACTAGAGACTTCAAGAATAGTTGAAGAATGTAGAAAAACCCGCAGTTTCTTAGTCAAAATATGATTCTTAAAAAAATTATAAATTGTTTAAATAAGTTTAGAAACATAAAAATATCACGAGAAAGAGATACATTGTTAAGAAAAAGCATTTGGAGTAAAAATAAGCTCAAAAAATTTATTTGGGATCCTATAAAAGGTGGTTATGGGGGTTGAATTCTAAAAGTATTTAATTATTCGAATTATGTCGATCATTCTGAAGGAAAAGCTTGCATGTGAAGTTCATTTTTTTCTGGGAACTTCACAAACCTAGGGGATGAGTGTATGAAAATTAAAAAAAAAATGGTTGTTCTACCCTAGAAGCCTACCATTGTACCGATTACCCGATGTAATGTTATATGTGGTAATGATTTAGTGCAGGAAACGAATCAGAGTTGACTGCCTTCAAGTTGCACTGTACTTATTCTACTAAAATAAAGTCTTTCATTTTTTCGATTGAGTTTCTTCACTTTAGTGGCTAGTCAATTGTACGTTGCAATTTCCAAAGTTTCCAGTG
Source organism: Melikaiella ostensackeni (assembly GCA_032362435.1). Taxonomy (NCBI): domain Eukaryota; kingdom Metazoa; phylum Arthropoda; class Insecta; order Hymenoptera; family Cynipidae; genus Melikaiella; species Melikaiella ostensackeni. Next base: position 6,580 of record JAUMHM010081590.1, read on the forward strand.
ATTTCCTGACTACTGTGTGTAAGCAAAACACAGAGCGCGATGTGCACACGATGGCACAGCACGAGCTGGTAGCATGCACTCAGATAACTTCACGTCGTCTGTAGATTTTTTTTTAACAATTATATCCAACATCACAAATGTGCATTTCTTTTTGATAATATACAAGTCGTATTATAACGTGTAAAACACTGTTTAGAGATAAAATTCTTAAATGTGTTCACAGTTAATCACAGGTATATTTTTTATCTGAAGTTTTATAAAACGCTGCAAACAGTTGACTTTTTTGCATTTATCCGCCTCACGATAGAAATTATCCGACGTCGGATTCGCGACTACATTCACAAGTTTATATATAGTTGTCAACTGTTTACAAAATTTTTATCCAACTTCAGATAAAAAATATTTCTGGGATTTACTGTGTTGTGCTGTAAACGTTGTTTCATAAATTGTTCAAAGATTTGCAATTGGTCATAAGGTTTATGGCGTAAGTTATGATTTTAGGTGAATCCTGATTTTCCCTTTTACAATTAAAAAATTTCCATAACAGCTGATAAACAGAATTCTTCATTAGGGTGTGACGATATGCACAAATTCTTAGTAAACCTTCAGCATACCTTTAGTGTATGCATACCTTTACTGTAAAAAATTGTCATATTTTTTAAGCATATTTTTAGAGCACATATAAACCCATAAAATCCCAATCGAATTGTTTCTAACCTGACAAAAATTTACGTGTAAGTTTACACATTTATGAAAAATTAATATTTATCAGTAAAATATTAGATACAATGTAATTGAAAATAAAAATAGTTAAGAACCACCTGTAAGTGGACTTTGAAGCATACAAACGAGTTTAGAAATCTTCAAACATTTTTCTAAAAATAAAAATAAAAAGTAGGAAAGAACTTTCTGAGTAAAAACTTTACTGTAAAATGTGGTATTCCTTTTTTATGGTTTAATTTTTTGAAGGTATAACTTTAAATTCGAGGTGTCCTCTTTTTGAATATGATACATGCATGCTGGTAGTTTCAATGTTAAACAAATGACCCCAGAACCAGTGGTCTCGTTCCAAATTTGAAATTAATTATTTTAGTACCATCCAAGACTGTTTTTCCGGAGCCTTAATTCAGTACCTGAAACGGAGTCTGAAATGATAATTTTGTAGAGTGTTTTGCAACAATACTTTATTTATTGTTTCGCAATTTATACAGGATTTAGGGACGCTATATTAAACCATTTATAGAAGATCTCATTTTGGTGTTATTTATGTTTCTAGTCATGTCGTAAAAGCATTGTTTAAAACTAGCAAATAGGTAGCAATGTAGAAGAATGAGTCGACACTGACCGAGAGAAGGTGAAAGTTTTCTATAGATACCTCCTCGAATTCTACCCAGTATGGTTCGCCAAAAGCTTTTGACAGAAATGCAGTTGTTCAGTTCTTCACATAATTGCTCTCAAAATTAGTTATTTTACTCACTCGGATAAACACAATTCAAACCGCTAAAAAAAGGTGACGTTATTTTTGTTCAATTTCTGATAATATTATTGTACTTTTTCGAACTCGAAATATTTTTGGAATGTAGAGTTTAATATACTGCTATGTCTTTATGTAAAATTCTTTAAAGCTCTTCAGTCTTCAAGGCACCTTGAAATGAAGGTATCATAACTTTTCAATTACATAAGTAAAAATATTTTTATACACATATCGGAAGCAATTTCGAGTAGAAATTCTTTCCAATATCACAAAATGTGCAGTTTACTTATTTATCAAAATCCGGCATTAGAGAGACAAAAAAAACAGATATTATACAAAATTAAGCGAAAAACAGATTCCAAATTATTTTCGGTGAACCATACTTATATATAATTATACTCGTTTCTTCAATAAATAATAACACTTATTTTCCATAAAAATGTCAATTATGAATCTTTTAAGTTTGGACGTCAGAATTTCAAGTTTAAACCTGTATTTGACCTATCTGGTAGTGGCCCTATCAGGCTCTAGTAAACAACTTCCTGCTTTGCATAGGTAAGGAAAATCGTTCTAGATGAATGTCGAAATAAAATATACGACACTTGGATTAGAAATAAATATTTAAATTTCTGATACATTAAGAAAACAATGAACAAATTTGCTACATTTATTTCTTAAAACCTTGCAATATTTGAGAGTTTAATCACATAAAACTAAAATAGATTGTCGTAGAAAAATTCCAAATTTCTTTTTTTGAAATAATTTTTCTCGAGGAAACAGAAATTTTCAAAACTTATGTAGTAAAATAAGAAACAATAATAAAGTTTTCTATTTTCACCAATTTTTTTCTATCAATTTTCAAGTGGTTATATTTACCTGTACTTGGGAGAATTAGGGATTTTTTCTTCAAGATTTTCATGAAATTTTATTGAAATACACTATCGAGTATCGATTAGTACATGTTTTGAGGTAATCGTATGAATTTTTTAATGAGAAAATCTTGAAAACTGGAGAAAATATCGCCGTTGCCCCAAAACACCTTTTTTTTATCATCACGTGCGGTGAGCATGATAACACTGGAACGGCTCAACTGAATTCAAGAAATCAAAAAAATTTTCTTGGTATATTCCTTTACGAAATTCCAAAAATTAGGTTTTTTGTCAAAAAAAAGATAGATTTTGGTCTAAATAAAAATCCCTTCGTCCACAAGCTGATCATTGTAATTAGAAACGAGCACGTAAAAATTTTTAATCGATCGGTGAAATGGTTTTCGAGAAATTTTGCTCACCGCAACGACACTTGTAAAAGACACAATTCCGAGATAATCGCGTTTAAAGTTTCCTGTCTATGTTTCACACGGATGAAATCAATTTTTCCGGACTTACGAAATTTTAAGAAAACATTCTTAAGAGGATGTACTTTGACGAAAGGCAATAATTTTTTTTTATTTTTTCTACCCACACAGGTAGTTATAACCCCTGATATCGAAAACCCCGTTCCCTTCTGTTTGCAAGTTCGTATGTTCTAATACGGTATACCGGGAACCATAAACAGGGGATTTTCTGTTTCCGAAATTAAACCTTTTAGTATTTTGAGTCTTTCTTTTATAGCTGGCCTAATTGCCAATTATGGGCAAAAATGTATCATGCTCGGAGAAAATAGATTGCTTTTTTGTGCGTAATCCTCTTGAAATAAGCGAACTTTTTCCATTCATTAGGTGTAAGATTACGTGACAAACCGTAATATGATCCTTCAAACATTTGTAACAGGCATTATAAGAAATTATGAAAAAATGCTTATTTACGTTTTAACTATAATTAAATAGAAATCAATTTGTGAGAAAGAGTTTACTTTAATTGAAAATATTTACTTATAGGTTGATTCTGCCTTTTTTCTCGCTGGTTTGCAAGCAGTGTTGTGTTTCAAGTTAAAAGTATAGATGGGTCATCAATTCTTATCACAAATTCACGTTGTTAGATGTTTCAAGTGATATGTTTGCATTTTTCTTTGTTACAAAAATTATTGTGGCCACCACGATAAAATCATGTTGATCATATATTTAAAAGCAAATTCCTCTTGTTTTAACAAGAAGCTGTTGAGTGCTGTGCAGAATAAGTACAATAAATGGACAATTCTTAGCAACACATTGTTGTGATTTTCTGCTGTAAGGTTTCCGAATCGTAATATATATAGCTTTCAATACATAATTAAGCGACCAGAAGTCTACCGGAAATAAATGGAGAAATCTAATCCGCATGTGCAATATCGTCCAGCGTTATTGAAAATATTAAAATTTTTGGAAACATTCTTTGGTGCCTTAATATTTAAATTCGCGAAAAAGCGTGTTGAAACCAAAAATAATAATAGAAATCTGTAACTCGATTGTCAAGGCCATAGCCAGAAAAAATTTTCGAGGGGAGCTATTGAAATTAGAGTGAAATGTGACGAAATATTGAGGGTGTTTGACGTTTTTAGTTGATAACAAAATTGGGGTGAGGCCCGAAATCGGGGTAAAGCCCGAAAATGGGGTAGAGCCCAAAATTGGATTAAAATTTCAGATTGGAAAGTAGGGTCGGGTGGTTCGTGTCAATAAATTGAGCTGAACTGTAAAATCAGGTTACTTAGGGATATTTGATTGTCACAAACGTGTCAATTGGAGCATACGTATATACTTGCTATAAATTCTAGTCTAAAGGGTCGCTTAACGTAACAAGATGTTTCGGAACCTCCGCTCGCAAAATGGCTTTTCATCCCTTTTCTATCGTAACCTTTTAGTATGCAGTAAATGTTATGTCGACGACGACAAGCATGTTCCTCGTGAATAGTTTATGAGCACGGAAATGGTGGGTCGAATGACGAGTGAGGACTACACAGTACACATGCGTGTAACGTGTACATATCGCGCACGTTGCCTGTGACACGCATCTAGTAATCTAAGTAAGGTCATTTATGTTCTACATACTCACGCAATATATATGTGGAAAATTACGCATTCAGCAAAACTTCAGTGAAATCCCAAGAATATGTGTCAAATCGCTATCATTATATTATAAGGTCTTTCAAACATTAGATCTAACTTTTTGAAAGGGAACAACCGTGGCATGGATTTCTAAAAGTAACCAGCAGTTAAGGCAAGACAATATAAAAAATGAGCTTAGAAGAGACTTTTAGGAAAAAAATATACATAGGTGATACGGCTCAAAGGATTTTGGATATTAGTACATGTGATCTACTCTTCAAATCTCTGCAATATACATGTCAGTGAAAAATTCCTCGTACTTTATAAGTCGATCAGATTACAGGTATGGTTTTACTTTTACTAGTCCATAAATAAAAGCCAATACAATTAAAAGTGGCTCGGAAAAAAATTTATCTGTCAGTTTACATAACTTTTACTCTACGTTCAAGTATATAGAAACAATCCTTTCTCAAGTAAAAAGATGCAGAACGTGGATTATAAGGCTTTTTTATCCTGCTTTTTTTCGTCTTTTTGCGGCGTGTAATACTTTTTTCTATGTCTACAAGAATCGATCTTGATAGGTCGCAATACTATCTACATGCTAGTCCTTCTATACTGGTATGTACTTCTATACGGAAACTGTCCGTTGGTATCGATTGAGCTTGACGGAGTAAAAGGTACACCCCTCTACATTTCCCTCTGCAACTGGCAACGGGCCAACTTTTACTCTCTCAGCACATCACGCGCAAAACTTAAAGATAAATCCAGCAAACTTCTATGTGAGAAAAAAATGCATTGAATCGAAGATTTATGCCACACGTAATATACAAATGTTAAAATCAATACCCGAAATCGGCCCTTGGGCGAGATAAACGACCATTCAATCGACCGAGGCCCGATCTCCTAATTTCCAATGCACTGAACTGGCTGTGGTAAAATTAAAGGATTTTATTTCATTTGATTAGTGAAGGGTAAAAGAATACTCGTAATTGTGAACTATTTCCATATACGCTGGTTTTCCAGCGTATGTAGCGGGCCAAGGGTTACGGTTTACGGTCGGGGGAAAAAACTGGGCAAAAAACTCGATGGCACAAAAAAAATACTCGCAACGCACTTATGTCCTCTAGTGCAGAATCTTATAAATCGTCACGGCGATCCGATCTTCTTGCCCTGTTTCGACTTTCTTCCCCTGTCACCGAATTATTTTCCCTGTTCTTTTCTCTGGTCGAAAATTAGCAATGCGCGGCTCTTTTCAAATTGACTCGAAAATCCACGTATTTCAAACATGTGTTGTAGAAAATGTCGTATGCAGAAATCGAATTTGGTCTCGGAGCGCCTGCGTAGCGCCCTCGCCCTACGGTTCGTTCTTCAAACACCGCGCTCAACAAAAAACGCCTGTTTCCCTCCCTCGATGGATAATGTACTATTTGAAGTAAATTGAGTCACATTAATAATCTTTATATCTTTGGTTTTTCATGGTAGTTTGAACTTTTAATCAGCTTCGCTGTCAACTATCAATTTTTGAATATTACTACTACTATTCTTGTATAAGTTTTGATTTTTGATAGTACGTAATTTTTTCTGTATATAGAATATGTCTGATGAGAGTAGCGGTCCGCTACCGAATCGTTGCTTTGTTCATTTTTTAACGTAATAAAGTCTAGAAGAGTCGTCAGAGACTTGGAAAAAGATTTCTTATATATTTTGTATCAATTCTCAAATTCTTCATTCATTTCCCGGACGTAAAAAAACTTGGATTTTATATTCTACTTCACAATTATTCAGTTAAAAAGGTTATGTATTGAATAAAACTTGAAGCTTTCATCGATGTTGCAAATCACTTTTATGCAAAGTATTTAAATATTAGTCATTGTCTTAGGATAGCAAGGAGATACTTCATTGTTGCAACTCTTTTGGTTAAATTAAGTTTGTTTGTACTTGAAAAGACATATTCCGAAAATTAGTAAAATTTAGCTCAGCCTCAAGAGGATTGTTCTTGAAACAAATGTATATCTTCTTAACATTCACTTTGACAGGACATTCTAGTTGTATAGTTCGTACATTTTTCGTTTCAAAAGGACATTTCTCTGAGTGTCCATCTTATCGTTATGGATTATGGGCAACATGGGCAAGTGTTCAGACAACTGCCTTAAATTTGAACCGCATTTAAATGTAAAAAACGAACGTCTCAAATTGGAAATCCATAGTCAGATCGAATGAATGAGCGATACTATTTAGCAATGTCACCCAGTAATTCCTACTTTGTAACAAGCGCAAGATACACCTCGCATTGTACATTGCGTGTTTCGCGAGAATAGAAATTACACTTTCGCCCAGCAATCTGCGCGCCTTTTGGGGATCTTCTTTACAATTTTATAAACTTTGGGTCAATAAAAAAACGATGTCTTTCAAAAAACCAGCAAAGATGTCATTTAATAAGCAAAAGTTGTAGTGTCGCACTAGAAATATCTCGCTTTGACAAGCAAAAGTTACAGTTTTAGTCTGCCATTCCAGCGTTCATAAGTCTTTAACCTACATCAAATACGCTCATACAGGGTTTGATTGAAAAGTAATGAGCCTTCCCGCGCGGAGCGTCTGCCAAGCGATCAACCGAATCGGCTGGT
>JAUMHM010081631.1:0-13634 GCA_032362435.1 Melikaiella ostensackeni
AATTTTTATCCAAAAAGATAAATTCTCAATGAAAAATGTAATAGATGAAATTTCAACCAAAAAAGACGAATTTTCAATGAGATTGTTCTATTTGAAGCCAAAGAGATGATTTTCAAAAAAATACATTAATTTTCAGCTACAAAAGATCAATTTTTAATAAAATAGTGCAATTTGAAACCAAAGAGATGAATTTTCAACCAAGAAGATTAATTTTTTACGAAAAAGAGACGAATTTTATAAAAAAATATGTGAATTTTCAACTCAAAAAGATCAATTTTCAACCACAAATGTCATAGTTAAATTTTCAATTGAAAAAATTAATTTTCAAAGAAAAAAGACAAATCCTTAACTGAAAGTGTAATAGTTCATATATTTCATCCAAAAAAATTTAATTTTAAATCAAAAATATTTTAATTCAACCAAAAAACTAATTTTCAATAGAACAGTTGAATTGTTAACCGAATGAAATGATTTACTTTCAAAATCGTTCCATTTCGAATAGAATAATTAAATTTTCAGCCAAATAATGAAATTTTTAACCAAAGAAGATGAATTTTGAACTAAAATAATAAATAAAGTAACTGGAATAGTTAAATTTCCGGTTAAAAAATTCATTATCAACCAAAGAGAAATGAATATTTAACTCCGAAATTATTTTTTATTTCTTTTTGAGTGTTTTCATAGTTTTTAGAAAATTTTGAGTCCCAGAGTGGGAGAAAAATTTCAATTTTGTTATATTGGGCTATAAACCTCTATAGCTATCTGCCGCCACAATTTGAATAGTGAAAAAGAAAAAATAGATAGAAGAGCAATAAAATTGATTGATTGTCGTGAAAAAGACTTGTGAACTACATTTTAAAAGTAACTGAAAAAGTAATAATTTTTATAGTTACTGTTACTGAAAAAAATATAACTAGTAACCAATTCGTTACTTACTTACGAAAGTAATTTCGTTACCACTGTCGTTACCAAAAAAAGTAACTATTACAGTAATTAATTAAAAGGAACTAGTTACTTCCCATCACTGGTAAAATGTGCATAGCACATGATTTGTAGGGTATAAAAAATTCTTTGAAACGATCGCTATTCGAACTCTTTGCGGCTAATAGTTTGCTAGATATTAAATTGTTAATTTCTGCCATACAAAAAATTACAACATTTTCATTATTGCAAATTACGTGTAGCAGTGCCAATTTCACGTGAAGATTCACAACTCCCACACAACAAAATTGTTATTTTATTTTTAGGGCTTTATAATAAATATAAATCTCTGAAATCTCAATTTTTAATTTTGTCCAATCGTTTGAATTTTTCTAAAATACAAATTTTCATTTCGCTTGCATATAGACCTGCATCTAGCAATGTAATGAAAAATTTTTCCGGCCTAATTGGTGGGAAGCCCGATCCTATTTCGACCATAAATTTGTATGATCCTCTTTGTCCTCCGTACCGTCAATAACAATGCCCATTGCCCACTGTCCAAGAGGAAAAGAGATATTAGATATTTTAAAGCATTATTATCTAATTTTAATTCCTGTCGGTAATAAATTGAGAAAACCCTAAGAAAAAACGTCTCGCTTAGCCCCCCCGTCTTAGGGTGTCTGAGTGATTAAATTTTTTTTTAATTGAATGAGGTCAACATGTAGAATCTATTTCCCGAAAAAATAAGTTATCATTCTCATAAACCGTATGATTTTCAAAGAAATGGTAAGAAGCGATAAGAAAAAAAGATTAGTCCAAAACAAAATTTTTTAAAGAAACACTGACTGTAGCCCGGATTTTAAAGTGTGTAGTCTGGAATCAAAAATTGTGCAGTAGAAAATTAACTTACTTTCTAACAATTAGCTAAATTACCAATTTTCTAAGTAGTTATCACGGTATACCTATTGTCGTTAAAAAATGTTTAAAAAAATGTTGAAAAATATAACAATTTTTGATTATATTGGATTTAGGGTCTTTATGGTAATTCATTATTTTCTTTAAAAAAAAGGAACGAAAATTTCAATTGGGTCAATTAAACACTGACATTCTTTCGTATTATTCTTACATTATTGGTATCTTAATTGTGTGCTGTTGTGTTTTAAGAAGTATTAAAGGGATTATTTCCAACGAGAATAAAGTGAGGTAAAATCGCTGAGTCTGTAGTCACCTACACAAACAATTCTTGTCTTCCTGTTTTGACGTAATAAGTTGTAAGTACATTATAATTGGTAGAACTGTCGTAGTATAATCCCAATTGTACACGATATGATATTGTGCAATTTTTCAGCACTTTTAATTCAAAATTTTTCAATTTTAAACGCTCTAAATTTGAAAATTGTCCACTTTTATGTTGTGAAATTGAATAATTTTCAGCTTTTTATGCTCAGTACTGAATTTTTCTCATTTAAAAGTATAATTTAGTACACTTTCCGCTTTTGAAAATTTGAATCGGTCAAATAGAACCGAAGATACTGAATTTTCAAAAAAAAAAAGTTACCATACACGCAAAAAAATACTTCCTTGGAGCAACGAAGTACTTCGTTGCATTTCTGAAAACCAAGAACTTGGTTAAATATACCAAGTCCACTTCGTGAACAGAGTCGACTTAGTAAACCTAACCAACGTGACTTAGTTCAGTAAACCAATTAATTGGTTAATCCAACAAAAACTAAGTTAACGAAGTATACTTCGTTGACCTAAGGAAGTATTTTTTGCGTGTAATTTCCAAGTTATAGCCTAATCTCATTAATTAACCGAATTACTGTGAAAAAATGACACGAAATCCACCTTCAAATCGGTCAACCATTGACAACAAACAAGTGAGAGCGATAGCGATTCTACAAAATTAAACTCTACACCTAAAACATTTACACCACTCATTCTACACGCGAAGACTCTGCATCATATTTATATACAAACTAAATAGTTTAAAAAATTTAGCACGCTTAATTCCTACACCATAAAACTGTGTACAAAATAAAACATGTAAATTTTGCGAAATTACATAAACTGTACACAATAAAACTCTAGACAAGAATACCCTACACAAGCGAATAAAATAATTTTGTTATCATTTCAATTTTCAGAGCCCTACACCGTTTGACCATTTGATGTTACACAGCAAGACTCTACACGCAATCATGCAAAACAGTTAAAAAAACATTTTTTTTTTATAAATTAATCATCAAGTTATTTTGTGAAGGGTCTTCCTTACAGAGTTTCATTGTCTAGAGTTGATTTAAATTTGCAGAATTGAAATAATAATTTTTTGCAGAGCTTTACATTGTAGGACTTAACCGCATTGAATTTAAATTTCAAACCACTTTACTGTTCACGGTAGTTATTATAATATACTGAAGAACACCCAATTTTTTTATAAATCATCTGACGCTCTTTCTTGTCTGTCTTTAACATTTGCTGCAGCTGTCAATGGTCAAAGTAAGGAAAGAGCATTCGCCATTTCCATGTAATTCTAAAATTAATTTGTAGTTCGACAATTATATTAGGCAACCAGCACGAAACATTCCGAACGAGTCTTTTCACCCACCTAATTGATCATTTCATTGGTATTTCTGCAGATGACAGAGTTAGATTTTTGAAACTGAGGATAGATATAACAAAAAATGCATTTAAAAAGAAGATGGAATGAGGTTTCAGGAAATTATTCCAAGTTAGTTATTTAAATGAAATTGAACAATAAATGAAAATCAAATTGCTATGTATTGCATTAAAATTTTCTATTAATTAGTGTTGTTAGTGATGCCAATTTAAGAGTAAAATTCGTTTCAAATATCGTAATCATTTTCATCGTATAACAAGAAAAACAGCCTCATTAAATGCGTCAGATTTAAAAACCTACGATTAGTCCTAACACGTGTAATACTCTAATACTTATGCGAATGACTAATTATTTACTTCGACTTTTATCTTGAGAGACTTCATGGGCTTACGAAATAACATGTCTCGTCTGGTTGAAATTGAAATAAGTAAAACCGACAAATGTTTTATTATTGAGTGATACTATATTTATACAAAACTGAACGAAATGCAGTAATTATTTTGCAGAAATTATACACAATTTCTGTAAAAGAAAAACTTTTTTTAACAATTAACGAATAATTTCTTATCGCTTGTTACCAATTCTTTGAAAATGGTACGGTTTTTGAGAATGATAACTTATTTCTTCGGGAAAAAGATTCTACATATTGACCTCAATCAATAAAAAAAATCAATCACTCAAATACCGTAAGACGGGGGGCTAAGCGGGACGTTTTTTCAGGTTTTTCTCAATATATTACCGATAGAAATTAAAATTAGATAATAATGCTTTGAAATATCTAATGTCTCTCTTCCTCTTGGGCAATGAGCAATGAGCATTGTTATTGAGGGTGGATGATAAAGAGGATCATCTCAATTTATGGTCGAAATAGGATCGACTTCCCACCAATTAGATTATGAAATTTTTCATTTCATTGTTAGCTGCAGGTCCATATGCAAGCAAAATGAGACTTTGTATTTTAGAAAAATTCCAACGATTGGACGAATTTAAAAATTGAGATTCCATAGACTTCTATTTATTATGAAGCCCTGAAAATAATTAACCATTTTGTGATGTGGGAGTTGTGAAACTCCGCGTGAAACTAGCACTGCTACACGTATTTTTCAATAAAAAACATGTTGCGATGTTTTGCATGGGAAAAATTGACAATTCAATATATCGTTAAATATTAGCCGCAAAGAGTTCGAATAGCGATCGTTTTAAAGAATTTTATATGCCCTACGAATAGTGTGCCATGCACTATCTCTTATCCGGAAACAACAAGCCAATCAGACGTTGCGATTTTCACTTTATTGTTAATTAACAATACATGTAACGGTCTGACAGAACTCAGTATTTTATGAGATCATTCACCCAAACATTTTCAGCAAAAAAATTTCTGTATACAAGGTGTTTTTTTCATCTTGAGACATCGAAATATCTCAAGAAATACGCATCCAATGAAAAAAAATGTCCGTAATAGAAAATTTTTATTTTCATGGGGGAAAAGCGACGCAGCAATAATTTACTCCACACACTACCCCCTGAAGGCGGTAGGGGGGTAACTTCAAATTTCGAATGGGAACCTATATTTTTTATTGCAGATTCAGATTCTCCGTTAAAAAATACGTAAGTTTTATTCAAAAAATGTTTTCGATTCGCGCACTGAATGCATGAGATAGATCTCCCGAGAACAATCAACCCGTCTTTTTTATCTTTCGTTTGGAAGCGCATTCCTTTAATATTCAACAATGTCATTTGTTGCAAATGCATCCCCATCTGGCGCGAATCGAAAAAATTGTTTCGAATAAAACTAACGTATTTTTTATGGAGAATCTGAATCTGCAATAAAAAATATAGGTTCTTAATTAAAATTTCAAACTTACCCTCCTACCACCCCCAGGGAGTGGGGTGAAGGGTAAATTTTTGCGGAGTCGCTCTTCCCGCTCGAAAATAAAAAGTTTTTATTACGGACATTTTTTTTGTTGGTTGCGTATTTCTCGAGATATTTCGGTGCCTCAAGATAAAAAGCACCCTGTATATATATATATATACATATGCATAACTACGTGTATAAATTTTCAAGTCGATCTGAACAACGGTTTGGCTGGTTTCGAGCCTCAAGTGTAAAAATTTGAATTTTATGTAGTAGATTTTTTAAATAAATTTTTCTCGTCTCAGGTAATTGTCAGTAAATTCCATAAGAAAAACGGAATTTCAGTTTACAAATGCATGAGACGAAAAAAATTTGCTTACAACATTGATAATTACAATGAAAATAGTTGATCATTATTCGAGTGTCTCAAAAAATTTTTTAATTAGTTATCAACAATGGATTACTTCGAAAAAAAAGTTTGATTGATCAATTGTTACTGGATGATTACATATGATGAAAATACTGTCTACATATGAATTACTGAAAAGTAAAAAAATAAATTAAAAAAAAATTAAACAGTGAAAAAAAGTAATATTTTAGCATTTCTCTAATGAATTATTAAAAAGTGACAAATTTTGTTCTCCGATTCAAGGTGGTGTTCATGAACATGAATCATAACGTGAAGGTAAAATAGATAAAGTATGTAAATAATTCTTGTGGTTACATTTGGATTGAAGTGACTTGTAGAAACATTATGTCCGTGGAGGTGACGTAGTTTATTTATCAGTTTCACGATATTTGCTTCAATAAAGTTGAAAATATGTTGCATAATCGCGTTCTTATATAATAAACTTTTTTATTATTTACGTTTATTATTATAAACAGCAATAAATAAATTCATATATATTACTTACAGTACATGAATTTGTGAGATCAAAGTTTGCCAAGTAATTTGGAAAAAATATTCACAATAAGTACCCTATATATAGACATTTTTAAATAAATTTTAAGAAGGCATTTTTTCAAATTCGAATACTAAAAAATGAAGAAATTCTTATATCAATCATACTGTTCCACGGTATAATTTCCAATCAAAGCTTTAATTGCCGATGTATTTTTAATTCATCGTTCGAAGATTAATCATCTCAAATTGAAAGAGTTCAAAGATCAGCAATTTGATTTTAGAGTAAAGAATATAAAAACGGAAGCGTTGAAAATTTAAGTAAATGCTTAGAATTGAGTAATTTGGAAATAAAGAAAGTGGCGCTTAAAAATTAAGGGCATTTATTTGACTCCGCTTTCACGGGATCAGGTTTTACGGACAAACGGTTGAATAAATATAGAGTCAAGGAATTAATTATTCTTGAAATCTGGTGTACATCTTACATGAAATCTCGTGGAATCCCTGGAAATATTTAAAATCTTTTGAGATCCCGTGAATTCTTTTCAAAATTTTGTATATCCCTTAACAATTTTTTAATCATGTGGAAATTCCTTGAAATCTTATGAGTTTCATGGACATCGTACATAATCTCTTGAAATCCCTTTAAAACTTTTAAAAATCTATTGAATGCCATTAAAATTCCTCGAAATTCCTCACAATCCTTTATAATATTCGAAAATCCTCTGAGATTCCCTTAAATCTTTTGAAATCCTTGAAATCGCTTGAAATCTTCAAAATCTCATATAAATCCCATACAATCCTTTAGAATCCGTAGAAATCTCTTAAATCTCTAAAATCTGAAATCTTTTAAATCTATAAAGTTGCTTAAAATCTTTGAAATTCCATGAAAATTTCGAATAAATATTACGAGATCTCTTTGAATCTTTGAATTTCCTTTTAAAATTCATTGAAATCTTTGAATTTCGTGGGAATCTTTCCGAATCTCTTGACATCCCTTAAAATATTTCAAAACTCATTTAAATCATTCAGAGGCCATTAGAATTCCTTAAATCCCTCGAAATTCTTTATAAAATACAGAAATCCTTTGAAATTCCGTTAAATCTTTGAAATCCTTCAAATTTCTTGTAATCTTCAAAATTCTATAAAAATCCTTTATGATCTTCTAAAATCCGTCGAAATCCATTAAAATCTCTAAAAGTCGGTTAAAATTTTTGAAATTCCGGGAAATACTTCGAAATATTACGAGATCCCTTGACATCTACGAAATCCTATATAATTCCCATATAATCCTCCAGAATCCGCGAAAATATCTCAAATCTCTAAAATCTGAAATCTCTTAAAACTGCAAAGGCGGTTAAAATCCTTAAAATCAAATTAAGAATTTTTAATAAATATTACGGTATCCCTTGAAATCTTTGAAATCCCATTTAAAATTCATTGAAATCTTTAAAACCCGTGGAAATCTTCCCGGATCTCTTGTAATTCCTGAGGATATTCAAAAACCCATTTAAATCATTTTTAAGCCATTCAAATTCCTCAAAATTACTTAAAACCCTTTATAATATTTGGAAATCCTTTGAAATTTCGTTAAATCATCTAAAATTTTTGAAATCGCTAAAAATCTCTCGAATCTCATATAACTCCCATATAAATCCCATATAATCCTTTACAATTCGTGGAAATCTCTTGTATCTCTGAAATGTAAAATCTCTTTATTCTTTAGAAGTCGAAATTCCTTTGAAATTCCGTTAAATCTGTGGCAATCCTTGAAATCTCTTGAAGTCTTCAAAGTTCTATAAAACTCCCATATGATCCTTTAAAATCCGTGAAAATCGAATAAAATCTCTAAAAATCTGTTAAAATCTTTGAAGTTCCGCGAAATATTTCGAATAAATGTTACGAGATCCCAGGAAATCTTTGAAATCCCTTTTAAAATTAATTGAAATCTATATAATCCATGGGAATCTTCGAATCTCTTGAAATCCCTTAAAATATTTTGAAACCCACTTAAGTCATTTAAATGACATTAAAATTCCTTAAAATCCCTCAAAATCCTTTATAATATTCGGCAATCCTTTGAAATTCCGTTATATCTTTTGAAATCCTTGAAATCGCTTAAACTCGTTAAAATCCTATCAATAACCCATTTAATCCTTTACAATCCGTGGAAATCTCTTAAATCTCTAAATGTTGGTTAAAATCCTTAAAATTTCCTGAAATATTTCTAATAAATATTACAAGATCCCTTGAAACCTTTAAAATCCGTGGGAATCTTTCCGAATCTCTTGAAATCCCTTAAAATATTTCAAAATCCATTAAAATATTGTAGAAGCCATTAAAAGACATTGAAATTCCTCAAAATCCCTCAAAATCCTTCATAATATTCAGAAATCCTTTGAAATTGCGTGAAATCTATTGAAATCTTACGAAATCCTCTAGAATCCATGGATATACTTTGGAATCTTTTGAAATCTCTTCAAATACTTGGAAATCTTATGAAATCATTGAAAGCGCTTTGAATCTCTTAAAGTCCGTTAAAATCCCGTAAATACCTTAAAATCTTTGTAAATCTATTGAAATCTTATGAAATTTCTTTAAGTCCCTTCGAATCTTCGAAATGTAATTAAAATCCCCTGACATCCTTCAAAATTCGTAAAAATACTTTTGTACCTCTGGAAATCTAGATAATTTTATCGAATTCTTGAAGTCTTTTAAAATCTCGTTAAATTCCATTAAAATTTTGTAATTTTATGAAATACTTTGGCACAAAAATCTTACTTTAGATAAATTCATTCAATAGAAATTAACGCCACATTGTCTTCTAAGATAGAGTATTGAGTGTGTAAATAATACTTGTTTTTCAATTTTAAAACAGTGACTTGTAGAAACATTATTTCCGTGGAGGTGACGTACTTTATTTACAAGTTTTACAACATTTGTTTCAATGAAGCTGAAAATATGTCACATAATCGCGTTCTCATATAATGAACTTTTTTATTTTTCGCGTTGCTATTTCTATAAATTTCTATCATTATTAAAAATAGCAATAAATAAATACATATATTTTAACTAATAATTTACTTCCAGTACATGAATTTGTGAAATCAAAGTTTGCCAAGTACTTTGGGAAAAAAATATTCACAATAAGTACCCTATATGTAAAAATTTTTTAAATAAATTTTAAAAAGGCATTTTTCAAAATTCGAATATTTGAAAATGAAGAAATTCTCATTTCAATCGTACTCTTTCACAGTAAAATTTTCAATGAAAGCCTTGAATGCCGATGTATTTTTAATTTATCGTTCAAAAATTAATTATCTTAAATTGAAAGAGTTTGAAAATCAGCAATTTGATTGTAGAGTAAAGAATATGAAATCGGAAGCGTTATTATCGTTTATTATTATTCATTATATCATGATATCTTTTATTTCTTATTTATTATGTAACATTTCATGTTACATATGTCGAATAAATATAGGGTCGAGGGGTTAATTATTCTTAAAATCTGGTGTGCATCTTTCATGAAATCTCGTAGAATCCCTGGAAATTTTTGCAACCTTTTGAGATCCCGTGAATTCTTTTGAAAATTTTGTAAATCCCTTACAATTTTTCAAATCATGCGAAACGCAACTCCAACATATTACGTAACATTAAAGGGGGGGGATCGAGTTTCGTGACGGTCTGTTATGTGGGGGAGGGGGTATTTTTGACCCACTTACGTATCATTTTTAATTGCATGTATTTCTAACAAGCAAAGATCGAGAAGAATGTCGATATCACATGTGCGCAGAAGTGAACGATTTTTGTCCATTATTTGAAATCCGTCAAAAGATTTGAAAAAAGGTCAAATTTAACAAATTGGCGACAATTTGATTTTAAAAAAAAGTATATTTTCACAAAAAATCTCACACGTATATTTTTTGCCAATTGTTTGTTGAATTTGGCCTTCTGTGAGAAAGGCATCCTTTATTGACATTCGGGCGGGCTAAACAATTTTGGTGGCCGAGAGAATTTAAAAAAAAAGTAAAAAGGTCAAAAATGACGTTACGTAAGATGTGAACGTTCTCAAAATTCCTTTAAATCTTATGATTTCCACGGACATCGTATGTAATCTCTTGAAATCCCTTTGAAACAATTGGACCTCCCTGGAAATCCCTTTTAAAATTTACTAAAATCTTCAAGATCCGTGGGAAGCTTTCCGCATATCTTGAAATCCCTTGAATTATTTTAAAATCCATAAAAACCTTTAAAACTTCTTGAAATCCCTCAAAATCCTTTATAATATTGGTAAATCCTTGAAATCTTTGAAATCCGTGAGAATCTTTCCAAAGCTTTTGAAATGCCTTAAAATATTTCAAAATCCATTAAAATATTGTAGAAGTCATTAAAAGCCATTAAAGTTCCTCGAAATCCCTTAAAGTCCTTTACAATATACGGAAATTCTTTGAAATTGCGTGAAATTTTCTGAAATTTTACGAAATCCTCTAAAATCCGTGGATATACTTTGGAATCTTTTGAAATCTCTTAAAATCCTTTGAAATCCTGTGAAATCATCGAAAGCACTTTTAATCTTTTGACGTTCATTAAAATCCCGTGAATGCTTTCAAATCTTTTGAAATTTTATGGAATTCCTTTAATTCCCTAAAAATCCATGAAATCCCTAAAAATCTTTGGAAATCTCGTTAATTCGCGTAAGAATTTTGTAATTCTTTGAAATACTTTGCAGATCTTTGAAATACCGTGAAATTTCTTGAAATCTCTTGAAATCCTTTCAAATCACTGGAAATCTTTCAAATCTTTTGAAATTCCTTGAAATCTTTTGAAATCTTGTTTACAGTGAAAAAATGTGATATATTTTTGATATATTAGGTAAAAATATAAAATCTCACGTGAGAAGAAAGAGGAGGGGGGTCACAAAAATCTTACAAATCCTTACAATAGGGGGTGAGGCGGTCTAAACTTTTAAAAATCATCCTTATGTAATTAATGGACATTCCCTTAGAGAATAAGGATTTTAAATGTTTCAAAATCAATTTAGATTAACAGTTTTATTAATCAAGTTTAATTTATTACAACAATATTTAAATAACATCAAATTTATATTACGGTCTTACTTTAGATAAATTCATTAAATAGAAATTAACGACACATAGTTATCAAAAATAGAGGATAGGGTGGTCTAAAAATCGCAAAGTTAGAAAATTGCATGTTAACTTGGGAATTCGTGTTTCTTTTTTTTTTAAAAAAAGAAAGCCTGTAAAAAAATTTATTCCAATCGGATGAAATCTTGCACTTCCTCATCGAGGTCAAATTCTAACTCTAAATATCTTCGTTGCTTTCGTGTGTAGAACAATATCATCCTAGTTTTTCATGGTAAATTTAATGGGGTTGTGTAATATTATAGAAAAAGATTCGTAGACATTTCTTTTTGCATAGTTTACTTTTTCTTCTAATGAATGAAGACTTTTAGAGTTCCTATAGACTCAGGGTATATTCGAAGGGGCAGTATTAATCAAAAAGGCAGTGTTGAACAAAAAAAAAGGGCAGTATTAAACATCGAATACGAGCAGTGTTGAATTTTTTAATATGAATAATTGATAATTAATAATAAAATATGTACGTCATAAAATATGTGTATTTTTATAAGTATCTACATCAATAAAAAGAGATTAATTGTAAAAATAAATTATGACAGGAAATATTGTCAAAACATATCTGTAATCACTGATTACCAAATCGCGGCCTATTCGAAAATGGTAACTTCAATGAGTTCAATGAATATGTTTGGATCAATCAAATTACGTAATATCAATTTTTATTCCTCTTTTGAAGAGCAACAAAAGCGGGAATTTTTTCAAAATTTATAATTTTTAAATCGTTTTCTTTAATTAAACGAAGTGCTTATATTTCTATTTCGTTTTTTTTCTTGGTTTCATTTTTTAAAGCAAACGATTCCTATGAAATATATTCTTCCTTTCCATAATTTGAATGAAGAATGCATAAAATAAGTAGTTTTTTTTTTAAATTTTCAGTCGAATAAGCGCTGGAAAAAGAAGACTTAT
Organism: Melikaiella ostensackeni; assembly: GCA_032362435.1. NCBI lineage: Eukaryota > Metazoa > Arthropoda > Insecta > Hymenoptera > Cynipidae > Melikaiella > Melikaiella ostensackeni. The sequence continues at coordinate 12,363 of JAUMHM010081631.1, forward strand.
ATGTTTGTCAACTTTTTTTTGTTCTCCATGTTCCTCTGTAAGTTTTGATAGAACTGACATACTGGCATGATTTTTTTTTCCTGCAGGTAACGACAGCCAGAAGGGCATGACACATTTCAGAATCAATTGGAAAATAGTACAAGATAAGTTGTGTCCGTAAAACTCAAGTATAAATTGTATATTGTTTCCGAAAAATGCTGCGGCACAGTAATCCCCAGGAATGAATTCTATCTTCAAATTGGATAAAAACGCTGCAGCATATTTATCCACTCAAAGATCAAATTTATCTGATTACGAATTCAGCCATAAAAATATCTGCGAAATTCAATTTCAAGGTCAAAACTTGATAAAACTAATTTTTAGAAATAAAAGTCCAGAAAGAGGCATTCTTGGGACCAGGGGCTATTCTGGGAAAAAGAGAAAGTTGAGTAAGATAAAACGTCTACCCGTTTCTACTAGCCCATCTCTTCATTATATCCTTTCTATCCACATCGAAAGTTAAAACAGAGGGCATGCAAGTGGGATTTCTGTTTATTAATGGGGCGATATTAGAAGCAATGTACACGAAAGTGCAGGAAGAGGCATTCTTGGGACCAGGAGTTATTCTCCAAATAAGGTAGGGTTGAGTAAGGTAACACGAGTACGTGCTTTCCAGTAGAACATCTCTTCATTATGTCCTTTCCACCCACACTGAGAGTTAGAAAAGGAGTCATGCATGGAAGTAGTGTGTTTGTTAATGGGGCGATATTAGAAAAAGTGGAGTCTAAGGTACAGAAAGAGGCATTCTTGGGACCAAGGACTATTCTGGAAAAAAGGTATAGTTAAGTGAGGTAACACGTTTACCCCCTTTCCAGTAGCTCATCTCTTTATAATGGTCTTTCTAGAACAGCAACGCTGGGCGTTGATTTTGTTGTCTGGGTGCTTTCCTTAAACGTGTAGAGTTGAAGGCATGTTGGAAGCGTTGGAACGAGAGAAGCATTCCTTAAAAGGTATTTGAGAGTACTTTCCATAAATTGACTGATCAGCGCCGAACAGCAAGTTTGGAATTTGATTTTGTTTTCTGGGCGCTTCCCTTGAACGTTTAGCGTTGGAATTAGGGTGGAAGCGTTGGAACGTGAAAAAATTTTTTTATGAGACGGGTTTGAGTGTACTTGACTTGAACTGTCTGATCGGCTCCGAGCAGCAACGCTGGGAGTTGATTTTGTTGTCTGGGTGCTTTCCTTATACGTTTAGCGTTGAAGGCAGGTTGGAAGCGTTGGAACGAGAGAAGCA